>QANY01012003.1:64121-216298 GCA_003255025.1 Datisca glomerata | reverse complement strand
ACTTCCCCCTTTTTTTTTACTCCCCAAAAGACCTCCTTTAGGTGAAGACTTCATTCCTATTTATAAGCAAAATTAGGGTTTGTCTTTTTTTACTTTTAGTCTTTTTTTCAATCTTTATTTTTTCAGTCCTATTTTTTCAATTTTTTACTTTTTAGTCTTTGGACCACTTTTCTTATTTTAGTATTGAATTAGTTTTCAAATTATACATATAGTCTTGGATTATTAAAAGAGCCAAAATATAAAGGATGTATATTTCATGTATTAGGCCGGATAAAATACGGTATCTACAAATTACATAGACATAAATAAATTATTTACATTATTTGATCATTTTTATAAAAAAAATGTGTTTCACTTATTTTTATAGTTTGAACTGAAAAATTAAACATTTTTACGGTGCTCCCAAAATCTTACCTTCAACCATGTGGTGAAAGAAACTTGAAATGAAACCAAAGTAGGAGGTCATCATCCTTCTGCTCAAATCTAGCTAGCCCATATTGTTGGTCCATTAGTGGGCCTTATAAATTCAGAAAAATTAGGAAATTTGACCACTTTCTTAATTATTTTAGAAAATGACTTAAAAAAATTTTACTTATACAAATGACCAAATTTTACTTCCGCTCCTTCCTTCATCTTCTCCCTTCATGTTTGCATCTTTTTTTATTCCCTTCGTCTCTGCATATTCTTCTCTCCTTTCGCCTTCGTCTTCTCAATTTATCTTATTTGCTTCTTTCTTCTCTACCTCTTTCTTCTTTCTTCTTCTCCATTCATGGTCTTTTTTAGTCTTGTGATATGTTCTTTATGTATTTTTTATTTTTGATTTTGTGGATTTATCATCAATATGTTATTTGATTTTTCGATTTTGTGATTTGACTTTTGAATTTTTTGGATTCCAACAAGAGAGAAGTGAATAAGAGAAGGAGACATGTTTAGATTTGATTTATGGATTTCTAAAATATATTATGTTATTTGAATATATCATAATATACCACATATGATATATAAAAATATACTAATGATATATTGCGATATATTGATGGTATATTAAAATATATTATGATATATAAATATGTACCATAGTACACTTGTACATAAATTTTTTTTAATTTTATAAAAAATATTGACGGTTAGAAAAAACCAACCATTCTAGCAAATAGAATTTTTTTGTCATTCTCTTCTTTATTTTTTAAAATTGATTATTTCTCCAAATGAGCCTATAAATCCTTAGCTTCAAATCACATTTTAAGAATGAAAACTAAATGACCTGCAATTCAGTTAACTTATGGTAGACAAAACCAACTAATCTTAGATAAGTTAGTTTGGGGAGAAAATTACTTGCTCACCAATAAATTACTCAAGGCCATGCAGCTTCCACGGTCTATTGTGCAATGATTGAGTTGGAAAAATATACGTAGTTCTTAAATTTATAAAAATATTCTGAGTTAGACGTGAACATTGTATCCTTAATATAATTTTGTTCTCTGTACGATGTAAAATGCTACGAGCATTTGTCTCTCAGTACATAATGAATTTTTCCTATGCATGAAAGTCGCATTTCAAACTAAACGAACCAGCAAATGTAATGATGGCACACAAATTATATATAAAAATATCGAAATAAGGAGAAACTATAAAAACATTCATCAATCTTAAAAACACAAATAAACTCACTATTTATACACTGATGTTCGAATCGTCATATTTAAAAAAGAAAAGTTACCAATAATACAACAATTCAAGTGGGTAGAAACGGAAGTTTTCTCGTTTCAGATTTTCTAAGAGAATGATGTAGCCTGAAATTTAAATATTACCTTGTGCGTCTTTTAAAAATTTGTCATATATAGCATATGTTAAATACCAAAATTTAGATAAACACTAGTTAAATGCCCGTGCGATGCACGGTTTAGAGAAAAAAATTTCAATATTTATTTAAAGATTACTTAAAATATTTGTTTTCATTTGGTAAATTAAAATTTTTTTTTGAAGATTTAAATTGAAAACTCAACTGTTCCCTCAAACTTTTCATAGTTTTCTAACAATCAAAAAGCAATTGCCATGTCCATATTCAAATGTGAAAATAATAATTGGAATCTGAAATCCTGTAATTAAAATGTAAAGACATTAAGATGTTGAAATTTGATGAAAGATAATAAAACATTTAATTATTAATTAACATTCACTTAGAAAATCATACAATATTATGAAGAAAATAACTTAATACTCTGTCCTTACCCTTTGCAACTGCTTTGTACAAAAAATTAGATGGAAAATTACCATTTTGAATCGTACATAATGTTTTTCATTACGGATACTCATCTTTGAACTCATCAAAATTTGTTCAAAGAGAGAAGAAAGTGCAAAAAAATAGGTTTAAGAATTGTAACAATATAGTGTCAAAGAACTAATACACAGAGATCTAATTCTAATACATACATAATTGAGACAAAAACAAGGTTAGATGACAGGTAAAATCCATCATTATAATCATATATTGATGGTTGTCCGACTGTAATATACCGGGGTGTTATTTTTAGTCATTAAAAAAACCGTCATTATAATTCTCGTCATTGTAGGTACAACGAAAAATAGATAGATGACGGAGATTTTTCGTTAATTAAAATACCGTGAAAAGTAGATAGATGACGGAGATTCCCCGTCATCTAAAGTACCGCGAAAAGTAGATAGATGACGGGGAATCCACGTCATCTAAAGTTCAAGAAAAGAAAAAAATAAAATTTTATTTATTTAATTAAATAAAAGCTTGGCAAATAGGATTGTACAATAAAAACAAAACAAAAATTATAATGATTATAATTCTAAAAGATGTCTATGCTTGTTAATTTGTTAAATATAGACGAATTACTTTATGAATGGACTTTTCTAATAGATATTTGCATCCTCCATATTCGTAATTAATAAGAGAAATTTTTTTTTTGCTTTAAAATATCAGAAAACATTAGGCTAATGAACACTCTACGAAATGAGTTAATCAAACACTTACAGTGCAAAGTATTGACAGTCTTATCCAGTACTCCTATGTACTTCAACCTGAGTATTAATTAAAAAAAATTAATAAGGACACAAACAAATCTTCAAAGGAGGAAAGAATGGACAAAAGAAGCCAAAAAATAGCAAACTAACAGGCCGCATATAAATTCACTAGGAGATCTAATAATGTCAATACATTGAAAATGCCGAAGGCAATCATACAATTAAACAAACAGAACAAACATGAGGTAAATGAATAAAACTGATAATAAGAAGGTTTGCTGACAAGTTGTAATTATATTGAATTAGATTAAAGGCAGAAATGCAAGCAGAGATATCAAGTTAATTGAAAAACCATTCGCACCTGAAACGCTTTCCTCATTCAAAAGAAACTCTAAACAAAATGGAAATGTAACATTCATTTTCTAACAATTCAAAATGAGAAACGTCTCAACATACAATTTTCTAACAATTCTTTCACAATAATTATCAATAACAATCAAGAATAAATCATCAAAAGTATATCTTTTAGATCAAAAGTATACATTCCCTATAATCAATAGTCAAAGAAAAACCTGAACTTTAAGAAATATACAAAACTTCCAAAAGAATTTAAATAAAATAACTTATCGGAGGAGGAAAAAAATTTTAGCATCACATCCAGGCAATATAATACTCACCTTACAACATGGAGAAAACCACCTTTCTGCCAAACCATGTTTCTTGTTGGGAAACTGAAAGGAATAAATTCCAACATATCAAGGTCGGGATTGGACGCAAAAGCATTAGCATGTTAGAAAAAAATTACCAAGACAAGTAATCTAGAAAAAAATGATATGAAGATGGAAGAAGCCAATTATAACTAATTCCCAAAATCACCTATGTTCTGGAAAAGAAAACATAAAACGATGCATGATTGACATAAATCAATTTGGACAGTGTCTATGACCTAACGAAAGATTTTTTATTTTCACTCAGAAAGATAATGTGTTAATTTGATCATATGGTAGTAAGTGACCATTCTTATATTGACCTTACAATACCATCGACCGATATTCACACAAATTTAAACATTTCTAATAGACGGTAAAATATTATTTCAGTAATGAACATGAAAAAAGAATAACAAAATTCGGGATCAAATTTCGGCTGCTAAGCTAACTTGTTGGTGCCATTTGATGATTACCTATTAGAATTTTAATGCACACCGATGAAGTTTGAAAAGCTCAAAATGTTAATGCAAATAAAAGTGGCACATTTATATTGAGAAAGACCATTTCAAAAGTATTAAGGAGGGTATGAGGAAGATGATCATTCACTCTACAACTTTACAAGAGGGTATGAGGAAGATGATCATTCACTCTACAACTTTACAATCAAGGGGAAATTGAAGAATAACCCAATAATATAAAAAGATGACATTTACCAAACGTTCTGGAGAATAAAAAATAGACAATTTACTCAATAGACAAATCAACTAATGGAAAAAAGCATAAGTATATAATACTAAATTCATCATTAGATATAGGAACTCTATAATTGAAGTTTAACGACAAAACCCTTAATTAAACTTATCACCTTGTTCTCCAACTCAAGTGCTTTTGAAGCTAAATCTTCCAGCCATTGGACAATTTGGAGGCATAATTGAGCAGTATGGTCCTCCACAACAAACTTGCAGACCTCCAAGTGTGATGTTGTGGGAAACTTTCAAATCTAATGTTTTGTTAATAATAGCATAGCATGAAGAGGTAATCGTCTCCTTTTCAAATAAAATAATGCACAACAGAAAAATCACATCACCATGATCATATCTTTCAGGAGTTGTTCAATCGCTGCAAAAAGAACGAAGTTGTTATACTTAAAAATACCATAAGACAACTAAGCCTGCTACTGAATCAAGAATGCAAAGTCATCAAGAATATCATAACGTCCCAAACTCCCATGTGAAAAGGACATAAGTGTAAACAGAATTGGACCAATATACCAAGAAAGAGATATTACTGGAATTTGAATCATATAGATCTAGCAAACATAAGGGTTAAGCACCAATTAATCCCAATGATAGGTTTCTAGTAGGCCGTTTGCAATTAAAGAAACCATAGAAAATAGGCAAGAATCAAAACATAAAATTGAAGATTAATAGGGCCTTCATTATTTTGGCCGGTCTTACCTTTTCTTATTGATGCAATGATGATGACCTAAGTGAAGCGTAACATTGCATTTAGTTTGCACATTTTCCTATAGAAAAGACATTTCACCTTACACACATTTTCAGTTTATCAGTAATGTAGGCTAAGTATAAACCACTATGTTGATCTTAATTGCAGGAATGCCCATGTGCTATCATTTGCCCAATTAAAACAAATTTAGGCATTTAGGCAAAACAAACACCACCGCCTTAAAGAAAATAGACAATGTGCAGATGACCACTTATATTTTTATAAAGATCATGCAATGGCCGGAAGAAAGTATATTTAATCAACTAACTATATTGTGTCTTCTGCAATTTGAAATTATCTAAATCTTACATGTACTTCTCAAGTTTCAGTAGTCTTCCCCAAGCTAGTTTCTCCAATCACCACCACCACCTGATTTTCACGTATTGGAAGTCAAAGAGAATTAGAACACATCTAAACCCAGTAATGGATATCTAGTAGGCATATCTCATGGATATGTATTGTTTAGAGGATCACATTTCATTTGCCTTTTGTAATTTGAAATGTGATATGGGGAGCTTTTTAAATTATGAACTAGATGAAACCTCCTCAATAATATAGAAAGATCTATAATTCAAAATAATATTTCAAAATTGGGTGATTATGAGTTTGCTTGCTCATCAATAATTTGAAAAATGTTAAATGAGAGTTTGTAAGCAAACCAACTTATTTAATGTATGTACATGTCTTAAAAACAAGAACCAAAACACAAACTAAAACTAAAAATACATAATCAAAACAAAAGAACCAACATAAACTAAAAGAATTGAACACAACTAATTTGAGCTAACCTAGAATTCTAAAACAAAATATATAAAAACAGGATATATAATATCCATTCTTGAGCTATGCCATACAAGATTAAACACAGACTAAAATAATTAAACACAAAGTAAGATTACTTTCTTTGATTAGTGCCTTCCATGACAAATTGATGTACTATTAAATAAACCAAAATGAGAGTAAACTAATACCAAATATCCTTCCTAAGTCCTATATACTGTTGGTTGGCTCTCAATTTTATCATTTACTAGTAAGAAACAAAAATAAAGATTACAGATTAAACTACTAATGCAACATATTTATTAAAAATTATCATTGCACATAAAAAGCAAAAGAACAGTAAATTAATGTTAGAAATACTCACTGATAGAAAATTAAGGAAGATGAAGGAATCCAAGTATTCTATATCATTTGAAAAAAGACATTCTAGTTCATATTCTTTCAGGCATGACATATGGTGGTCTGTTCTTCTTCTTATAAAGTAGTGGACAATGTTTAAGTTGTTTCATTTCTTTAGCAAGGACCAAAAAGGTCAAACCAATTATTGGTTTTATGTCTTATTGTATTTGATTAGTTCTTCGTATTATGTTAACCATTGAAATATATAACAATTATTCTTCTACTTAAAAAAACCATTGCAATATATATTTTTTTCCTAGAACCTTTAGTCTAATGAGGCTATTACCTAAAAGTAAAATTACTTAAACCAAGAGGCTATGTGCATCTTTCAAGTGTACAATTTTTTTAGTTACATTAAGCTTTTGATGGTGCTCTAATGTTGCGTAGGTTTTTTATAGAGCCTAGTGTTTTTGCTTACTCTTAAAGATCATATATTCATGGGATTTCTTATTATGAAAGTTTTGGATTAGGGCACAAAACATCTCCAAAGCCAGTAAGCTCAGTTTGCATGTTATATAAGACATAAGAATATTGTTATTGATGAAAATACGATGTCTACTACTGTTGTTAGTTGTTACTGATGCTATTACTAGTTTTCTCATTATATAATTTATAGGACATATTGTTGGTGAGATCTTACAGTAGTGATATTACTGAAATGAGTGTGAACTCAATACTGTAGGTACAAAGAGCAAATTACTTATTCTATGCACCATGTTGAGTTGGCTCATATTCAATGGATGTGTTGTGTATAAGTAAACATACCAGTTAAAGAGAGTTATGACTGCTATACTAGTTGCTTCTTAGATTCCTGGCACAAGCACCTTTTGCGTCATCGACATGCAGTGAAAAGTATTAGAAAGACTCTAAATGGTGATCAAGTAGTAAGAAAACACCAGAGTTGTGGCTCTTGGCCATCCTTTCCTGAATGCTCATTATTTGAAAAGAGTGCAATGATAATGAAAGAAGAAATGGAAGTATGGATAAAGGTCGGCTCTTCAAAAGCTTATGAAATGTGAAAGCTAAAATCGAGCATAACCATGATTGAACTTCACCAATTTTAGTGTCAAATCATTGCTACTCAATGATTTGATCTCTGTTAATTAATGCTTATCTTGACACATCCATTAAATCAATATTGAAATCATATATGTAATTCAAAGATCAATGATTACAGAATCAAGCTGGAAAAAATTGAATAACCTTGCAAAAAGAAAAAAATAGACCAACATCTACCTAACTACATCTAGTTATTCCAACAACTTCAAATCTAACCTGATAAATTGAATTTTGATTGACAGAGTCTTACCCACTGCATTGATAGTAAGCAATTTTAGGCTAAAGCATAAAAGAGGAAATATAATACTTCTCTAAGCATAACCTAAATGCCTTAGAGAGGGAGAAATTGTCTAGGAGGAACCTGACATGGTATTGGTATGTATAAGGTAAGAAAAAAATCAAAGGACATTGTGGATTTTTGAAAAATAAAACAATATAAAACAGAGAGAAATCTCTAAAATCATGTTCACAAGCGTATCAAATGTGATTATAACCTGAAAGTGTAAAGACTACAATCATCAGAGCCCATAAGGGTTTTATAACAGCCATGAACTATCCTATATAGCTTATATGTAGCAAAAAAAGGCAAAATCCGAAACTAAATTTCTTTAACTTCTTCTGTAGACTCTCTGTTTCTTATGGTATACAGTTCTCAGGTATGAAATAATTGCTAAAAGAAACACATGAGAAAAATAGACCTAAAATCTTTGAAAATAGTCAACGATTTGAAAATAACTTTACGAGAAAAAACTATATTCTTAAGTCGATATACTGTCCTTCGTGAAAAACTAAAACACAAATTAGATCGATAGCCAAGAACTTAAGCACGCATATAAAAGATATAAACAAAACTCAAAAAAGATTCATTTAGTAAGGAAAACTAAAACATGAATTAGATCGCTAAGCAAGAATCTTAAGAACATAAAAGTTACAGACATAACATAAAAAATCAAAATCCTAACTCAAAATCTAAACCCTAAATCTCAATAAAACTAAATCAGAACAAATAATACTAAATAAAGCTAAAAAAACTACAAACTCACCACGAAAGAGCGAGAACCGTTGCTGAAGGTTGAGATTCAAGAGAGAGAGAGAGAACATATCAGAGACGAGCGAGTAGCAGAGAGAGGAGTATAGAGAGAGGGAGAGCAGTGTAGAGACGAGCTAGAGAAAGCAGTGTAGAGGAAAGCTCGAGAGGGTGAGAAAGAGAGAGTAGACTGACAGTGAGAGAGAGAGAGAGAGCAGGCTCAGAGTGAGTGAGAGAAGTTCGAGAGAGTTTCAAGTTCGTATGGCATTTTTGAGTTCGAGCGAGTAGCAGAGGGAGCAGTTCCGAGAGCGGGCTCAAATTAGGTTTATATTGATTATATAGTATGGCATTTTCGTAAATAAAATGAACTTTGGGGTTAATGGTAAATTTTTTTACACCATAAAACAATGACATGTTTTTTCACTGTTATAATAAGAAGTTATATTGACAGCCTAAAAATTAACCGTCATAGTAGAGAACACATTGATGACAACTAATTTTTGAGCAGTTATTTTACCCGAATCAACCCACCCTGCACTATTTTCCTTTGACAAATTGTAGAGAGCTGTCATTGTATCAAACATATGACTGTCATCTAAAGCTAAAATTATAGTAGTGTGAGGAAGACTATTAGTCGAGTGAAGAGAGAGAAAAGTTTGATAATGGGAAATTGTTGTGCTTTATACTACTCCAATAGACTCCTTATGTATAGGTAGATATTACTAAAATGTAAATTAAGCCATTAAATTCTCCAATAAAATATTACAATTGAAAAACTTTAACGTCGTCGCTTAAATATTTTTATTGTTGTTTGTAACGACCATATTATATAAAATAAATAAACATTGATGTTGTCATTTAATCTCATTTGTCTTTTGAGATTTCCTTTCCTTACAAACAATAACATAACACACATTTAAAATCACCAATCCCTTCGAATTCTCTTGAATAGAAAAAGAAACTTACCAGTAGAATAAAACGTTGTCCCTTATGCTCTCTTTTTAGTTTACATTTTCTAATATCCATAATTAATTTCTATGTAATGAGATATTATTAACATCCACATTCCCTTTCAAATTTTTTATAATTTTAAACGGACACTTGATAATGTTAGATAAAGACACTTGACATGTTGAGATGTGTCCATACTCAACTTTTAATATATATAATAAGATTTTTGGACTATTTTGTCCATATAATTTTTTACCAATCCTTAATTACTTTATTAATGTATGTGATGTGATTTTAATTGACTATCTATTTATCAATTTTTTTACATCTACTCAATTTTTTTTCTTTGTAAAACTTATTGTACTAAATTTAGTAATTAAAATATACAAAGAGATAAAATATTTATTTTTGATAAATCAATCTAACAATTATTCTTCTACTTAAAAAAAGATTAAAAAAAATGCACTTGGCATAGTAGCCACTGAAAACACAATGAGCATGGAATTTTATTTTGTATTTGTTAAATGACATTCATTGTACTTGTCTATGTCTATATATTTTTTTTGATTAATTCTGTCAATATATGAACACATATATTGACATAAAGTAATGAAGATAGTGTAGATTTGCAAGTTGATTTAATGTTTAGGAATTTAAGGAAAAACTCCATGATAAAATTAGTGCTCGCATAGTTAGCTGAACCATGATTTTTGACGATTAAGCGAAGATATCAGGGCAGGGACTTACTAATAAAAGCTTAAATAACATTGGAATGTAACATCATATATCTTCATTTATAGAGTTATATTGTTTCGTTTATAAATTTATATATATATATATATATATGATTTAGTGGAGTATAAAATTTTCATTTAACAATCGTTGTATAAGTTTCTTGATTTATTGGTTACAAAATATTAGTTGTATTATAATTTAAACATATTATGATATCGTGCATATTTAATAATTTTAATTTATAAATTGAAATCATGTCCTTAAAATATTATCTACACGTGTAACATACATGGTTATGACTATTATTATAAATAGTTCAAAGCTCACACAATGGTTGTCTCAAACTCTTCATATGAGTATGACAATATGTGGCACACAAGAATTAATATGACAATTATTGTAATGTGTTCCACATTACTTAGATTTGTCTCCGATGAGCTAGTTAAAAAATATATTATATCTCTATTTTTAACACCTAAGGAGTTTTAAAGCAAACTAGTATCACGTGTGTACATTCTCTAAGATGTCGTTTGATACGGGTTAAATAAGAATGCCGAGAAATCTAAGTTGTTGGGTAAGTTTAAGTGGTAAAATTAGATGACAAGATATTAAGATTACCATGTTTAGTAACCCATGGTTAAGTGGAAAAGTTGCTGGAAAAGTATGATTTCCTTGTTTGGTATGTAGGAAACTTGGGTAAAGTTATTGAGAAAGTTTGATAATTTATTGGAGAATGTAATAAAAATATTGATTATTTAAAGTTTCTTTTTTTAAGTTTTAATTTCTTGTCAATGATTATTTATAGATTCTAATACACACAAATAAAATTATTTTATGCACTAGTTAATTAACTATTTTATGCACTAGTAGTTTCCAATAGAGAATTTGTATACAATTTTGCTACGTAATTTTGAACAATTTCCTATTGAATTTATTTGTACGGTGTATGTAAAAAAATTATTTTAGTTTTTGTCATAGTAAGAGCAATATAGTTGATTTACTCTGATATCACAAATTAATTATCATATAATCTTTCTCATTTATATATAAAATAAATCTGATATAAATATCCGTCATTCAAATTAAACAAATTAAAATAATTAATATACATAATATTTTTCCCGCTATATATACTTTTCTTCAGTATATATATATATATATAGCATGGTTATCAATATCCTTCCGCTCCGTCGAGAAACCGGTAAAATATTTTAGTTCTGGCACAGGAACAAAATAGAACATAGATGCAAATTTTTGTCATATTTCGGTTAAATGCAATCTAAAACTGAAAATAAATTATTGCGAGAACCCCCCCCACCCAATTCGTGGTTTCGTCCCATGGGTCCGGTCCTCCACACAAATAATGAGATGTGATAAACAATCCAGTTATAATCTCATTTATAAATTTAGTATTTTTAAATATTGATAGTTTATGAATAATATTTATTTTAGGGAAGAAAATAGTTTTTGATTTAAAAAAATATTTGCTATTATTAACATGTATTCTAATCATTTAAATTTTATATTATGTATATATGTATAGTTTATCTATTCCTAATATTTTATTTCATTTATTCCAATTAACGTGCACATTTTAAACTCACGAGATGACTTCGAGACAAGTTGGCGGACGGGTCTTTCGGGATATGGGTTGAATGGACAAAAAAATCTCAAAATTCGGTATCGGGACCATTTTTTGGTTCCACCAAGATTGGAACGGGATCCGACAGAGTTCTAGGATCAGGATATTTTATGACACTTTTGTGAGGCTTTGGTCTTGAAGAAAATTAAATATAAAAATCAAGTAGGAATAATTAAAACAAATAATAATATTTTTATGAAGAATTAAAAAAGTAGTTATTTTGAAAAATATGTAGATGTGTGTTGTAAAATGAGAAAGTTATTTAATAAAGTGAATTTTTCGGGAAAGTGGTAGGGTATGTAATGTTGAATTGTTATTTTACTAGGTTAAATAATTTTACCATAACAAATGAGAATACTTGTAACAGACATGAAAAAGTGCTGAAAAATAAGTTTATCAAGTACCTTATCAAAAGGAATACCGATACCAAACGCTCCTGAGTGACAAAAGTGATGAACTGTGCTAATATACTGAATAAAAGTCGAAAAAGATTTTAAAATCGTATGTAATGTTGAGAAAGTACGACAATACTAATACATTTTGTTGGAGTTGAAAGCTAACTCTTTGAAAAAAAAACAAAAAACTAGAAAGGCTAAAAATTAGGATTATTTGAATAAATATACACTTTTAAATTTAGCTAAAACAAATTATACCCTCTATTTAAAATAAAGAATTTTCTAGCCTACCAATTTCACATCACAACTTACAATCAGTCTCTTTCTTCATAATTTCTTTTTCTTTTTCAATGCACCTGTGTAATCAATTTAATAATCTCTTCTTCTTCTTTTTTTCAATAAAACTTCTTTTAAAACTTGAAGGGTTCAATTAATTTTTTATGACTATTTGAACCATTCAAATAGTTATTTTTTATTAGTCAACACACATACATTAGGTGACTACTTGAAGGATTCAAGTAGTTATTTTTTTGTTAGCAATTATCCATACACCAGGTGACTACTTGAAGGGTTCAAGTAATTTTTTATAACAACTTGAGTCTTTTTTTACGTCAAAAAAATAGGAGAAAATGAACGTTGAGTACGTGAAGGGTTCAAGTAGTCATAAAAAGCTACTTGAACCCTTCTAGTACTCAAAATTCCTTCTCTTATCTTTAAAGTAGTCACCTCGTGTTTGGGTTGCTGACTGACTAAACAAAAAATAACTAATTGAATGGTTCAAGTAGTGATAAATAATTACTTGTACCCTTCACATAGTCACTTGTTGTATGAGTATTTGACTGAAAAAATAACTACTTGAACCCTTCAAGTAGTCATAAATAACTACTTGAAGGGTTTAAGTAGTCATAAACAACTACTAGAACACTTCAAATAGTCACATGGTGTATGAGTGTTGACTGACGAAAAAAATTACTTGAACCATTCAAGTTTTGATTTTTGTTCTGAAAGTCAAAACAAGTAATTACTTGAAGGGTTCAAGTAGTTGTTTATGTCTACTTGAAGGGTTCAAGCAGTTTATTTTTTATTAGTCAATAACTCATACACTAGGTGACTACTTGAAGGGTTCAAGTAGTTGTTTATAAGTACTAGAACCTTCAAGTAGTTATTTTTTGTCTGCTTAGTCAACAACCCAAACACCATGTGATTACTTGAAGGGTTCAAGTAGTTTTTTGTGACTATTTGAAGGGTTCAAGTACTTTTTTATGATTACTTGAACTTTTTGGTGTAAAAAAAAGAGAAAATGAACGTTGAGTACTGGAAGGGTTCAAGTAGCTTTTTATGACTACTTAAACTCTTCGAGTACTCAACATTCATTTTCTCCTATTTTTTGGATGTAAAAAAATGCTCAAGTAGCTATAAAAAACTACTCGAATCCTTCATGTAGTTATAAAAAATCATTTGAACCATTCAAGTAGTCATATAGTGTATGAGTAATTACTGAAAAAAAACTATTTGAATCCTTCGAGTACTCAACGTTCCTTTTCTCCTATTTTTTTGACGTAAAAAATATTCAAGATGTTATAAAATCTACTTGAACTCTTCAAGTATTCATAAAAAGCTACTTGAACCCTTCAAGTAGTTACCTGGTATATGGGTAATTGCTGACAAAAAACAACAACTAGTTGATGTTAGAATATGTCCATAAAGTGGCGTGTAATAACTATTTATTTATATTTAGTTATTTCTCAGCACATTAGTATTATTTAATTTTTATGAATAAATTGAAAGTTTTATTTTAAATTATGTTTATAAATTATTCAAGTCCTAGAACTTTCATCAATGAACGAAGAGTGAAGACAGAGGCGTCTCTAGACGAACTCTTCTGAGAAAGTTCAGAACGATATTCGCAGTCTTGGAATCGACTAGGCAATCGAATTCGATTATAACCGTTAGGTTGAACCAATTGATGCCAGTCTTGGGGCATAAGAGTGGAGATTCAAACGGTTAACCTAGACATGTTATGAACATGTTGAATAGACCGGTAACAAATTAGTTTAGAACCCAAAACCATTTACCTGGCTCTAAATCTAATTGTTACACCTTGATGATATTTTTGTAATAATCTTAATCCTAAGGTGATACGTACCTTGATTTAGTTAGTTGTAATCTTTGATATGTCAAATGAGTGAGTTCAAATTGACGGGCAATACCTAGGCTGTTGGGATTGTAATTCAATTAAGTTGGAGTTACATGATTCACATATATAAAACTTCATGGTTGAATTACGAAAGTAACAATATCACCTTATGTTTTATTGGTGGGTATGTGAATAAATTAACATGGTCAGATATTCAATGAATGGAGTCATTGATTAAAACTTGTAAATTGTACAAGACAATTCACTATTATGTCTTTCTTATTCACAGTCAATAAATGAGTTAAAGAAATAATAACAAGAGGAAAAAATTATAATTTTACATTCCGCTCTTGTTACTGATATTCACGATGGGTATTATGTAAAAATATTTTGTTGACCATGAAAATGAAAATGGTTTATTTACACCAACAGAAAAATAGCGTGTATGAAAAGAGAGTTGATTCGACATCGAACCTATAGTGGAGTCGTACGATGTCAGGATTAAATAGGTCAGGAATCTTTGGAGATAAATTCACTGGATATTTGAATCATTAGCTTTGTTCAATTGGGTTCATCCTATCTCAGAAATAGCTCATGAGAACATAAATAGAGAAACGAAGCAAATTGGATCAAAATGTGTTTTGGTGCCAAGACATATTTTCTACACTTATATGTGATGAGTGATGTCACTTAATTAGTTAAGTGTGATTATTTGTATTGAAATTAATTAGTTTATTATTTTATAATTATTAGATAATTAGTAAATAAAAATAAATAAATTAATTAATTAATAATGATCAATTAAATCTATCAATTAGATTGATAAATTTCGATACAACTCTATAAGTGTGGAGATATACTGATTTTCGGCAATTTGAATATATGGTAGTGAATTATCAGAAATTTAAAATATATAAGTATATTTGTAAATATTAAAAATTTGATTTTATAAATATCTATTAGCAATTTTTGATTGCAGAGAGAGATAGAGATATAGATCTCATATCAAATACAGAAAAAAAGAGTTTTGTCCATTCCCTAGTGATTGCCGCTGAAATAGAGTATAGAAGGGAAAATATTTGATTTTTTTCTTCAATCGTTTTGAGAGCCCACACTAAAATTTCTACACAAAAATCTCGTAAGATATATTTCTAAAATTAACGGGTGGTTGTTGGTGGACGAAATTCACAAATTGTTCTTGGAGTTCAAGTGCGTAATTCGGATCCTGAAACTTGAAGAACACGAAAAATGCTCGAAGGAATTCCGTCAGTTCAGAAATTCTCCGATACAAAGTATATGTGAAAATTTGTTTCTAACCTTATCTTCTCGTTTAATATCGTATTTTTATAATCGCACGTTGTTTGATTTTAAATTATTTAATTTGATTAAATAAGTTAATTGAAATTTATTTTGATATTCCGCCCATGAACCGTTCATGATTCAAACTTGTTTTTAGTTAATTTTAAAACCTACCGATCCTAACACTTGAACTTTTCAAGTAGTCATAAACAACTACTTGAAGGGTTCAAGTAGTCATAAAAATTACTTGAACCCTTCAAGTTTTAAGAGAAGTTTCGTTGAAAAAAAAAGAATAAGAAGAATAATAAGAAATTATTAAATTGATTAGACATGTGCATTGGAAAAGAAAAAATGATGAAGAAAGAGAGAGTCCGCAAGTGGAAATGTATAAAATTAATTATTTTCAAAAATGAGTATAAAATTCTTTAGCCAAATTCAAAAGGGTATATTTATCAAAATAACCCTAAAAATAATTTTACCAATACCATAGTCATTGATTAAAATAAATAGTAATTATTTATTTATACCAACTAAAATATAGTATTAAAGTACTCGTCTGTATATATATAATACATATATCCAACTAAAATATAGTATTAAAGTACTCTTCTGTGTATATATATATATATGAAAAATCAGATTTTTATTGAAATTGACACTCATAAAAAAAAGACACTAAATTTCCTGAATATATGAATTAAGAATCCATTTCTAAAATTCAAAAGGGTTTTGAGGCAAATATGATACTATAGATATGTTTTCATTTAATCTAGGTTTGCGTATCTTCCCTTCTTCTTCTTCAACCCTGGAAACTAAAGGCAACCGAGTACAATAAGATAAAACTTTATCACTCACAGCAAGACAACTACAAAGTCGTTTTTAATTGATATTATTAAATATTTTCGTTAATAGTCAAATTAATTATTTTAGAATATAATTTACGTAAATACTTATTATCTACATAATATGAATCGTTTGACTAGTTTATGTAAATAATTACTATACATTGGCTTAAATAATAAAGAAAATAAGTGCATAAAATAATTATATATTCATGAAGAATTACCTTTAATAGTTATATATTCAACTTATTAGCATTGCCTTATTAACCAGATCTTTTCAATTCTCTGCTCTTCCAATAAAAGACATTTTCTTCTCTGTTTCTGATAAGATTATATATCTGTCATTTGGATTTGTTTTGTTTCTCTTCCTTCCACTTAAAACTCTCTCTCTCTCTCTCTCTCTCTCTCTCCCTCCCTCTCTCTCTCCCTCTCTCTCTAAACCAGTCTCTCTCTCTCTCTCTCTCTCTCTCTCTTTCTCTCTCTAAACCAGTTTCTATCCATTGTTGTAACTAAGCTGCATAATTCTCTATACTCATGAACCAAAGCTATGAGTATTTATGTCTCTTTTCTACTCATCCTTTTAACTTCCCTACTATTCCCTCATCCCTCTTTCTCCATTACAAAACTTGAAGGTAATCTCTCTCTCTCTCTCTCTCTCTCTCTCTCTCTCATCCATTTCTTTCTTCCTTCGCGCACGCATTTCACTATATTGACCAAAGAAATTCATGTGTTTTAAGGTATTGATCAGATTGATAGAGTAAAAGCATCAATAAGACATCTACAAGACATGGTAAGCAATGTTTTTAATTATCTCATTGAATTATAATTAATATAGTTCTCTCTTAATATAAAAAGAGCACTTTAATTATTACCCTCTATTTTCCTTTTGTTTTTTTAACTTTTTTCTTTTTCCTCTAGAAAATATCAATTAATATTTGCGTCCATTTTCATTTTCAGTCATTTGTTCGTCTTGTGGGAAGAAAATTGTTGCATGAAGTACATTCAGGACCCAACCCTATCAGCAATTCAACTCCGAATAATTAGACACGGGGAAGAAGAAAATGTTACGAAGGAATCTGAAAATCTTCCTTTTGCCAATGTAATATCTTCTCATCAAAGTCATTAATATATATCACATCCTCCTCTGCCGCCGCCACGACCGTCGTTTTTCCATCGTCGTCCTTATTTTTTATTTTTATTTTTGGGTTTGGCATTGAACTTTTATATGGATAGCAAATTGATATGGTTCAAATAAAGTATACATGTAGTCTCAAATGATGATAAAAATAGAGCATATATTCTTATAATTAACTCAATAATTATTGGTTTTATTCTGCCTTTTCTTCAGATTCTCACTTTTCTTGATTGATCAAGAGATCTAAGTGTATGCAAATGAAAGTAAAAAATTTAAGAAAATATACACAATTTTAGTCTTTATACCTTTAGAAATAGTTATCCATAACATTGATGCTCCTCAACTTTAATTTTTGTTTCTCTTTAATCTGCAGAATAAGATGTTTTTGAACTTTTTTATTCTTAATTTTCTAATTCCATGTCTTTATAATCATCCATGTTCGTAGGGGCGGAGTAAGAAATTTAATTCAGTGGTCACTTTCTTTCATGTTATATTATATTTTTAAGATATATTTTTCACTATGTATATTACTGTATTTGTTTATGGTACTTTCGCTGCATATTTTTTTTTATCTCGAGCTCAACGTGACTTTTAGTTTGTAAATGGAAGATGGTTGTAAATTCACTAATGTTATTGTTTTTCAACTATTTTTCCATTTTAACATATAATTGATGAAAAAAATATACAAACAACAAATGCGAATGACACATTGGCAGAAAATGTCAGATTACAAAGAATTCATCTATCAAAATAATCAGATTTAAGGTGTTTGGGAATATAGAGAGAGAGAGAGTTTGTAGTATTTAGAGAAAAAAATTGTAAATTTATAAAACATGCATGCAGATTAAAAAAGAAAAGAGAAATGGAATTTAAAACAGATATATTCATAGTACTTAATAGATTTTAAATTTTTTAATGAGATCACAATTTTAATTTTAATGGAGTCACTAATTAAAAAAGCTTTAAAATCTAAAAATTACTATGTTTTAGTAGAAAAAAATCATGAGGTCACATGACCCCACTGCCTCTAACATGCCGACTAAAGGAATATTAACAAAAAAATGACAGTATGACAGAAATAAATGAAAATTGAAAGTTAACAGATTAGAAATGGTGGAATGACAAAAAGGAAATGAAAGTTAAGGGGTTTAAGTATTTAGGAAATATGTTCATAATTTATATAAATCTCTAGGGATTAAAAATGTTCCTTTCAAAATAATTTGTAACATAAAGCAACAATTGAGGGTCCATATGCTCTTTTGAAATTAATCAGATGCTCTAAGAGATTTGGATACCCTGAATTATAGAAAAACAAACAAACAAGGAAACAACTTTTACAGAAATAAATATAGCTAAATAGTAATTAAGAATTTTCTGAAAGTGAAACATTATATATGCATGCATGTAAGTAACTTTGAAGGCTAAAAAGCATAAACTTTTAGTTTTAGCTTTAATTGGCAGCCTTTTTTTCCTGAGAATATGTTTAACTTATAAAGGCTTGGTATATAAATTATTATGCAATTAAAAAAAATGTTTCTTCGCATTATCACTTCTCAGTTCTTACAGCCTTTATCATCGATCCAACCGAGTCCTTCGTAGTATCAGAAATTTGATCTCTACTCACAGACCTCATGTGAAAGAAATTGTGCAGACCACAAAATTAGACCACTATGGTCTCCAAGCCACCACCACAGAACAATATGCCACTCTTGATAAAGGCTGTAAGAACTGAGAAGTGGTAATTATGTTTCCTGAATTCTGACATCTTCAGAGAGATGATAGATTTCAATCAGGTTCACGATCTTATTTGCGATAGTTTGACGAATGGAAAGGGGAAGATCTTGAGGAGAGAAGGTGGAGGAAAGTCGAACAGGTTCAAGGCTGGTGGACTCACTCATTTTTTTGAGGTTTCTCCTTACTGGTCTGTAATTTCTTACTATTTCTGTAGCGGCAAAGTAATGATATTTATGTTAAAATATTAACAGTGACTTTAAAATACATGTGAGTTTTAAGTATTTTTTCACTCAAAGATTCTGATAAATTATTTAATTTTATTTAGTAAAAAATGATACAGATTGTAAATAGTGTTTCAGTAGAGACTGCCGGGTAATGGTAATAAGGTTCAGCAACATTTGGCACGTTGTCGGTAAAAAAAATTGGAAGAGAAAGTTAAATAGGTTTGTGTTATTTGGCCCTAAATTAAAGAGAGAAATTAAAAAAGGTCTATTAAAAAAAAGAAGAAAAAAATGTGAATTTAGGATCCCATATTTTTTAAACGAAATTTAGTATGTTTACATAACGGAAGATTTAGAATTTTTTCTGTTGAATTCAGTAACTGTTAGATTGAGGTCTTACAAATGTTAATATTAATATCATAATGTTAAACTAAGATCCAGCGGAAGTTGTTTACTAAACCAGGATTTAGTGCATGGTAGCTTAGTTTTCTCCTACAAAAAATACTATTGTTCGGTCCATGGGTCTTGGTTCCGTTTTTTCTTCCTGAACGGTCTTCTCACTGCAATTTCTCCACATTAAACATGATAAAGGGTTGAGAACATTAAAAATAGGTTATATTTTTTCACATCTTATGTAGTAACTAATATTGATTTCTCATATCAATCATGCAAGTCCTTTTCTCAGCCATACCAAAGTCTTTGGTACAAAAGTTTAAAGTTTGAAAAAAAGGAAAAGAAAAAGTGACTGAAAAATTTTGGAGAGAAACCAAAAAAAGGAAAGAGTGACTATGAAAAGCATATAATTTGTACAACTCCAAGGAAATCAAATCCATGCTTTGGTGCTCGTCTTTTCTTTGGTAGAAAGTGACCTTCAAAAAAATTATTGAAATTATATAGGGAGGAAAATCTACCGTGCTAAGTTGATATGGTACATGAGTATCTCAAATATATATGAGTGTATCTTTAGAGTTTGTTTGACAGTCAGGATAATACTGGATAGTACTGTATTAAATCTGTCGGATTGTACTATACTGGATTAAATAATACTGTCCAGTATTTGGTGTTATATTTGTTAAAAAACTGTAACACTTATACAATGTTTGACACATCATAATACTAGATTGTAAAACCGTGTGTCATGATTTGATCCGCAAAAGCATATTTAAAACTCATTAACATGTTATTTTAGATTTTCAACTATAAAATAAATTATCTAATCCATGCTATATAATAATAAATTTAAACTAATCCACTCAATTATAACAATAATTAATATACTAAAAAAGTTTCATGAAAAAGTGAGTGATGCAAACACAATTAAAACAATCACTAACACATAGGAAAAGAAAAAAAACCAACAGATACACAATAACACAGCCAAACAAAGATGAACAGCCAAATGAAAATTCTCTTCAGATAAAAATGCAAGAAACGCAAATTACAAAGGAGATCACCGCCAAATTAAAAATGTAAGAAACCCAAATAACTTCTGTGATTTCTATTGTTGGGTTGGGAGGATTGGGCAAGACAAAAAAAATTGAAATAGAAAGATAGATAGAGAGAAAAACAGAGATACGAAAAAGGGAGAGGCTGCTCTTGCATGAACGAAGATTCATCGGCAGGAACGAAGCTTCATCGGCGGGAACAAAGCTTAATCGGCAGGAATGAAGCTTCACGGGCAGGAACGGCTTCGTGTGGTTGTTGGTCTCCATTTAGGGTGTTCGCGGTTCGGTTCAGTCGATTTTTTGGTGAAAAACCAAATTGAACTAAAACTTTAGTTCAGCAATAAAATCAAACCGTTCATGCTAAAAGAATCTAACTGAATCGAACCGTAAGTTTCAGTTCGGTTCGGTATTATTAATTAAAAATAACTTTTTAAAATATTTTTTAAATGATCATTTAAAAATATATAAAATTAAAGTTTTATTTCAGCTCAATTCAGTGTTGTAAATCACTTTGGTTTGAAAACTACCAAAATTTTGAACTGAACTGAACTAAAACTTCGGTTCTCCCATTTTCTCAAACCGAATCGAACCGAACACGTATAAAGAACTTATCAAACCGGTCATTTTCGATTCGGTTCGGTCGGTTCATGATAATTTTGAACACTCCTAATCTCCATAAGTCTTCAAATTTATTTTTTTTTAGTCATGTAGTCCCCCCTAAAATGAGGGGACTAAACTTTCTCATGTTTTTACCAAACGTCGGGCAATACTAAAATAGTACCGTTATGCCTTTAATATTGTACAATACAGGCTATCAAACAAGCCCTGAATGGATTGATCAGTGAGATACCGACAACACATTTGAGTTATTTACAATAACGTACCGCATATATATTGTAAGTAACTCAAATGTATTGTTAGTACTACATTATTCCTCATATTTAAAGTAACTTAATATCACAGAAACAATTCAAAACTTGGACATAGAAAAGAGTAAACCTCAAGTCTAAAATCATCTGATCAGTGATTTTGTTTGATTGAGAGTATCTAATAAAGGCTAAAGTATCTAATTAGTCGTTGAATTATGACATATTTTCATTTTGGTATTCCTTCTTTTTCATATCAATTTAGGCATTTAACTCATAATTTGATATCAATTAAATCATTATTTTCTTTTCATTAGTAAAATGAAAAATGAGACATCTGTAGTATATTGTTAACTATGTATGTATTAAGTCATTATTTTAGTCACATGTCGATATTTTTATAATAATTTTTTATTTATGAAATGCATGACAGTTATTAAAGTCATATCAACGACTAAATTAATTAAAAAACAGTTTAGGGATAAAAAATGAAAAATGAGTAATAATTAAAAGGATCTATAAACATATCTATATGCTTAATTCAATAAAAAATTTCAAAAAAAAAATCAAAAGTATGAATTGGTAAAAGACCAATAAATGCAAATGCTATTTCACACTTTATTCTTCTTTACAGTGGCTTCCATATCACCTCTTGATTTTTATCGGCTCATGTTTGGTGATTTAAATATTTTTTATTATTAACCTATACTGTTGAAATATTATTTAATGACTCATATTTATCTTAATTAAAATTAAAGTAAGTAAGTATAAATCTATGATATGACGTTTTTATTTTATTTTAATTTTTTTTAGATCAATTGTTTATAGAGATGGGATATAATATTACATCGAAAATCAATGACTTTTACACCAGCGTGTACCACTTCTCTAAAAATATGTTCTAACATTAGAAATTAAAGTAATTATATTGAATAAATAAGTTTTGAAACTCATTTTAAAAATAACAATTTCTTAAACTTTAGAGGAATAAAGAAATTTTTTTACCACGTCATTAATTCTTGATTGGTTGAGATTTGAAAAGACGATATTATTCTTGATTTTACAGATTTTCAAATATGATTTTATTCAATTTTTTATTAATTATATCAACATTTTCAAATCTGATGTTAATTATTTCATTGTTTATAGTTAATGCCGGTTATAGAAGATATTAACTAATAAATATATTTTATTGATGTCTAGTATTAATTGACTCTATATATTTAAGCAATTAGATGAGTCAATTAATTAATTGTTGATTATATCGAAATCAAATATTTTCGAGTCAATCAATGATATACCCAAAATTGTTTCAAACACCCATATAATATATTATGACGATTTATGAACAATCAATCAATGATTTATCATTGATTGGCCCAGAAATGTTTCAAATGCCAATATAATAGATTGAAACATTTTCCGGTCAATTATGGGGATGATCATCCCTGGTTGCCCCAATCTACTATAGAGGTGTTTGAAACATCTTCGACGCATCCTATTGATTGACCCGAAAATATTTTAAACACCCATATAATAGATTTGAATGATTTGATGACTAGTCAATCAATGATATAGCATTGGCTGACCTGAAGATGTTTCAGATGCCCTTATAATATATTGAAATGTTTTCAGGTCAATCGATTAGATGATCATCCAATTGCCCTCATCTATCATAGGGGAGTTTGAAATATTTTCGACTCATATAATTGATTGACCTGAAAATATTTCAAACATCTCTATAATAGATTGAGATGATTTGATGATCAGTCCATCAATGATATATCATTGATTGACCTGAAAATATATCAAATGTCTCTATAATTATATTGAAATATTTTCCGGTCAATAAATGTGATGATCATTGAATCGCCCCAATCTATTATAGGGGCATTTGTAACATCTTCGACTCATCTCATTGATTGACCCGGAATTTTTTCAAACGCCTCTATAATAGATTGAGACAAACGAATTGATCAGTTACTCAATGAATATCATCGATTGACAAAAAAGTTTCATGATTTTTGAGCGGTTTCTAACAATTTTTAAAATTAAAATTTTTTATTGATGTCCACATTAATTGACTTCCAATAAGTAATCAAATTTTAACAATTATCATGAGCATTAATCACTTGCTCAATTTAAGCATCTTATATATTGATATATCAACTATATACAACTGATTTCCACAAAAATCTATCAAACACGCCATAATTAGTTTATGATCATTTTGGACTATAATTATTGAGAGTAATGAAACTTGCTATTTACCTAAATCTTTTAAAAAACTAACATTTCTTAAAAGGAAAATTTTACAGAATAAACAAGTTTTGGGGATTGTTTTAAGAAATAACAATTTTTTAAAAGTTTTAGGCAAATAACAGGTTTTCTAATCTATCAATAATTTAGACTAAAATGACCATAATCTACATATGCTGTGTTTGATGATTTTTCAGATATATCAGAGATATATAGATGATATATCGACTTGAAAAATGTTATAATTAAAAATGTAATTAATGCTCAAAATTTAAAATTTGAAATACCTGATGAATATATATGTATATGGTGTGTTTGATGAAATGAGATAAACCCAAAAAAGCCATAAAACATTTGGTTTCCGGGTCAGACGGCACAAACAATCAGATTCCACAAGTTCAAAGAAGTTTAAGCCTTTATTCATCTCAGAAAGTTGGCAGCCATTCTAAATCTTTACATATTGTTAAAGGGGCCCTTATTGCCTCCTATTATGACAACCTTTATTGCCTCTTATTCTGAAGTCATAAAGCTGTCTTGGTTGAGATATCAACAACTCAGATTGACTTTAAATAAAATTGTACTTTTCAAATTTTCATGAAGAGGAGATCTGGGCCGTTGTGATCCAATTCCTTCTTAAAAAGACTGAAGAAGATTTAGGACTGATATTCTATCAGGCATGCTAGGAATGGCTCCTTTCACTTGAACACAAAGAGAAGCTGCAGCAGCTGTTGAGAGGAAAGTAAATTAACAATGAATCATCACTTACATTTTCTCAAGCCTAAATTGGAAGGCACATACCGGCAAACTCCAAGCATTCCTTTTTGGACTTGCCCTCCACAAGCGCCACAGCAAACGACGCAGTAAAAGTATCACCGGCTCCGGTAGTATCGACAACTTTTGAAGCGGATATTACAGGTTGTACAATTGGTTCTTCCCCTTCTATAAAAAGAGCAGACCCTTTTGCCCCAAGTTTTACGAGGACTTGTTTAACACCCTGCAATTATGTGTATAACAGAGTTCAGGTACGGTCTCATTGGGATCTTTGTAAAACTGGCATGGAGAAAGACCTGAATATAAAAACATACCATTTCATGGCATCTTCCAACAGCTCGGCTAATCTCATCAAAACTATTGGTTGGCAGTCCTGTCAAACGACTGAGTTCAGTTTCGTTCGGACTTAAAATATCTATAAAGGACAGTAGTTCCTGTGGGATAGCTGCATCCATTCCTCCAGCATCTAATATGACTGGAACATGGGAGCTCTTGGCAGCCTAAAACATGTAATGCCACATTAGAATAAGAATGACTGCTAGAGAGGCAAACGGGCGAAACTCGTGCATCTAATTGCGGGTGGGCAGGGGTTGCGGAATATGAGAATCCAAATATCGAAAAATATAGACATACACGCGTACATGATTCCATTTAACGAAAAATATTACTAATGAGACAACTAGTGAAAATATGAAGAGCCCCTTCACCGGGGTTGTCCCTGTCAATAAGTTCTCCCAAAAGTGGGTCTTGATATCTTATTTCACTAATTATAGTTATCCTAGTAAGATCATTAGGGGCTTGAAATTGCACTGTTCAATTGCGAAAGATAGTGAAATAGTTCTGAAGCTCTCCTGGCAGTGCCAGAGCAATAACTGCTTCTGCGAGCTGGGTCGTTATTATGGGTTAGACTATGATAATGATGAAGTACCGTACAGGTGGAGTGAGGAAAAGCGAGAAAATAGAAGGAATGAACAATAATGCCACCAATTGCGTAAAACAAAACATGTATTATTATAATGTTATGAGCAACAATAGAAGAAAAGAATGGGTGGACACCCTATTCCCCATGTTGGTTTTTGAGGAGAACTGGGTGAATAGCCTCCATTTTTTGTGTATATAATTTCCTTTTTAGGCTGAATTGCCCTATCTAGGGGTTTCCTTTTCTAATACAAATCTTACCTACCAAAAAAAAAATAATAGACGAAAAGAAGATTTACAGTTCCTTGACTCAAATTAAACATTACGAAATATTTTCTTCCCTTAACATAACTTATCCGAGCTACAAACCGTCGGGGCACATATGGAGATATTTTCACACTTGTATCTTCACTTTCTCTTGTGAAACCTTTCCATTAAGCTATAAGAAAATGTATAAAGTGTACTTAGTAAATCCACATTGTAACTTGATTTTTTGTTTTGCTGAGTAATGACTCAGAACTACTGATATGCGTTCTTTCCTTCGCTTCTATTGCTATAAGAAAAACCCCGCAGAGACACATACAAGTGATATTGAATACGGATTTCTTTCTACTATTAAAATGATAATGTGTCAGACGAAAAAGTGACTTGGCACATTAAATAAAGCAATCAGCTACGTGACAAGTTATCGTTTCCAAAATGTTTCACTTACGGAGTAGACAATAATGAAGGACTTTAGTAAAATCAGGTTAGAAGTACAAGGACTTAATTAATTTATAAGAACTAAATGATAAAAGAATCATTCAGTGACGAGATGCATGTTTAGCCTATAAACTTTTGCTCATTAAATCACTAGCTCTATGTGGACCTATAGACTTACAGAAGGCTACAATAGTATAAGCATGACTGCTACCAGCGACAAGGCTTATGCCTGAAGGCTGAAACCAACAAAGTTCAAAACAAAAGGGAACAGCAGCTACAAATTAAAAACAACGCTGACACCAAAAGGTTAGCCCCTTGAAAAAATGACCTTTCGCTCTAGATCATAAAAGCTCAACATTATTGAAAGTACTCTAGTTTCTCGTTCTCTCCTTCTATATAGCGAAGAAGACAAATAGGGGCCAAAATAAGCACTAGCATCACCCTCACAAGCATTTTTTTTTAAATTTATATACAATAATACTACCATCCTATAACATGTATGTTAGTCTCTGGAAGAATGTCAATACAACACTGACCTGACACACAAAATAGTCTTTTATCTATTTTTCTCATTAACTCAAGAGTCAAGCTTCTCAACAGTGACAATCAACATTTCACCTACTTATGTGAACTGCAAATTTTACCTCACCCACATAGGATACATGAATATTGGAGCTAGTCACTAAGCAGATATCAATGCAATTTTCCTACAGGCTCACAATCATTTCAGTAACCCAAGTCATCAATGGAGTTTTGGAATGCTCCGTAGCAGGATTCAGAATATCCGAGCTGTAAGCTGATTAAAAGTAATCTGACAGTAGCCATGAAAGAGTGTGTAAAAGTAGAATTATTCATTAAAAAAATAAGTAAATAAATCAAGCCCTGACCTTTGCAACTTGAATATTGACTAAATCTGGTATCTCCCTCTGGAGCAAAACGATACCAGCGTTCCTGATAATATTCAAATCCTCGTCAGAAAGAGTCTCAGGCCAACAATTCATGTTAGCACCACCTACAATAATAATAGAATTTTGCCCATCAGGCTGAAGCATCACCACAGCATGCCCAGTTGGTGCAGCAGCCACAGGAGTCAAATGCTCAAGGTGGACTCCTCCATTTTCAAGGGCCTCACTGATCAACTTCCCATGAGCATCCTCTCCAATCTGACCGACAAAATACGTCGGGTATGAGAGCTTGCCACCGCAGGCAGCCTGATTTGCACCCTTTCCACCAGCCAAGGTCTGCCCAGTCTTGGCCGAGATAGTCTCACCCTCCATCGGTAGCCTGTCAATCTCCACATAGATGTCTGCATTGGCGGAGCCCACCACTACAAGCGGTGGCTGGCTTGTACTGGGAATTGGGATTGGTGGAACTGATGTCTTGGAAGGATTTATCGAAAAACAAGGAAGTGGGTGTCTTCCATCCGAGGGGGTTTCCGTGATTTTGAAGTGAATAAGACGCGGGTTTGAGAAAGTACGAAAGTTTTCGTTTGCGAAGTTGTTTTGGGTATTGGGTCGCCAATAGTTAGACGGTGAAAGAGCCACTCCTCTCATGACTTTCTCAAGTCTTTAATCTGCTCTACTACGATTTACAAAGGCGTCAGCTTTGTGAGACTATCAAGTATCAAGTTGCTCTCCGACTCCAGGTGGAAAAGGAAATTGAACTACGCACAGTCGCATTATTCTTGGAGAAATTAAAAAAAAAAAAAAGAACTCCTTAGAAAATAAATAAAAGTATGATTTAGATTTTTTAAACAAAATTTACTCTGGGATAAGTATTAATCAACCCATTTGATTTATAATTTTTCTGTTGAATTCAGTTATGAAAATATTTTGTTAGTACTTGATCTATCAAATGTTAATATTAACATCAGAATGCAGACTCTAATTTCGGCAAGAATTTAGTGCGGGAGAACATAATCCTTTCTGTTATAAAAAATCACATTTCATTAAAAACAATACATATGTTCTATTGTTGTTTTCTTCTTTTTGAAGGGTTTTCTCGTTACAATTTCTCTTATACTACTTATAATACCAATTCAGATTTTTATCGTGCACAAAGAAACTAACTAGGAGTAGGATAAATCGATTTATATATTTTGTCATACTGTCCTGATATGCTATCCCGTATTTTAAATGTGTACGTCAATACTTTAAATATGTATTGATGTACCTCAACTATGTTGCACCGTGAGATATCTACAACACATTTGTGATATGTCACTATTCAACTCACATTTAAGTTACTATCAATACATATTTGAAATATCTCACACACATTTAACCATTTAAAGTACATACAATACCATACCGGTTCAAAATGCTCCACATGAGTATATGAATTATCTAATCTATCATTTAAGATGATTATAATGAGATATTATTTTCATATAATTTGAGATTTGATCTCTATAAACTATCTACTCACCACGCATGGTTGATACATATGTTTATTTTACGTAGCATGTTTATTTACTATAAATTGAACTAGTTCCACTCATTCTTCTGTTAGATATGTTATTGGGTTGGTTCATTTTTTCTACAAGTTATTTTGACTCATCTCTAATGTATTTTTTGTAGTTCTATGATCTATTGCATTTTAATTCTAGTTTGCTTTAGCTAGGGGACGTTCCTCATTGTTTACAATATGTTTTATAGCGTGACATTGTTAGTGGTTGTAATCATGTGGCACTATTAATGGTCGTAAATCATCTGATATAATTAATGGTTATAATCCCTCTTTTGATGATTAACACTCTTGTTTTCTTAAAAAATAGTATTATTTTGTCGTCATCTTTTACTATTTTTGACCCAGTTATTCTTAGTTTCAGAAAAAAATAAAATGAAAAAAGTCATAGAGATATACACAAATACTAATGTACACAATATTTTATTTACAAACAAAAAAAATTCAAAAATGACAAATAATTATGACCTGTTGATTTTTTTAACAAAAAAGGTAAGTGATGATATCCTAAGATGAAATTTGTACTATCAATTTATGCGTTGGCTGTAATAAAATTAGAGATAAATTTTCTATGTAACTTTTAAAACTAGAGAAACGCTCATATAATTTTGGACAAAATAGAAGTATAATTTATCAATACGCTGTATGAAAGAAAAATTGAACATAGTATAATGACAATATCTTTTTTTATCAATAATATGAATGAAAAAGATAGTGGAGAGCATGGATATAAAAATAAGTGTTCTAATATAAAATGTTGTACGATAGAATGCTATTATTTAAAAAAACATAGAAGATTTAATAATTTTTCATATCATTTAATGATACATACGATTTTTTTTCAATTTTCAAGAATTCACTAATTTTTTTAATTTCACATATGAATTAATTTACGTGCCAAAAGAGTAGTACTGACTATCAGAAATGCTAGAAATTTTCACCTTCTTTTGGGTAGGAGGGAGTTGAGTTGAACAAGTTAGCCGGGTTAACGGTTAATGGATGTTGGCATGTTGCTCCAAGCCCAGCATTTAGCAAGGCGACAGGCGTGTACCAACCGTCAGTTAACACTTAACGGCCGTCATAAAACAAATTCTCTTCCTTCCGTAGTTTTCCTTTTGGCAAACTGAGAGGAAAGAGCGCGACTTTGGGGGTTTGCTGGTTCAACTTCTTTGAAAAGGTTTATCAAAATCCAAGAATCCATCTTCTTCAACTTAGTTGTTCAGAGACTGACAAACAAGGGCAACGAGGCAATGGAGAGCGGGGAATACTCACTGCTTAAGGATTTCAGGCTTGAAATTGAAGGAGAAGATGCAACTACTTTCTCAATCTGCTTTTGGGTTTATCTTATGAGCTCCAATACATTCCCTGCTACTATCCTCAAACAGGTTCCAAATTTCTCAATCTGTTTTCTGCCGTGCTTTGTATGTGGAAACTCAACCGTTTCCAAAATGTTTATGTGTTTTTGTTCGATTTTGTGAGTGTTTGGATGTGATCAGCTTTTCTCGTCTTCTAGGATGAAACAAATACTGGCGTTATGTGTTTGCTTATTCTGACACTGTCAGTGTTCCAGCGACTCCATTAAAACTTAATTAATTTTTTCTCAAATGATTTTGTTGTTTTCTTTTGCTTTTTGTCAATTTTCTAAGCTATGAACGTTTTCTTTAATCTGTTTGATTATCCACATAGTTTTCCCTCCATCGTTGTTATGATTCTCATTCCCTTCATCACGTCTCTTTCTAGATATACGATTCAGGTTAGAAAAAAGTCGCAATGACTACCACAAGAAAGCCGCCCCCTCATCACTTACCGCTATTTTTTCTTGGGGGGAGTTCACAATGTTTTTTCTGGCGTTCCTTTCTATTGATGAAGAGGTGACCTCGTGCTCTTCAAGAAATGAAGGCAAAGGCCCCCCCGAGCCCGAGTTTACCGGGGATCTTGGAGGGGCACCAAATCAAGGCCGCCACTCTCGCGGATAGTAAAAATGCATCAATTTAGGATTTTATAAATTCAATATTACAGTTTCTTTCAACGGGCATTTTAGAAAATAAATCAGGCTTCTGATATATCCATGGACATTATGGTCTTCATTCTTGATCTTTGTTAAGTTGCACAAACATCCATAATTCTTCTGCGAGTAGAAAATAAATCATGATTTTTTTTCCTTTTTGGTTGTATTATTCCTCCATAATAATTCTGTGAGTAGATCCTTCATTAATACACTTTTCCCCTTCCCGCTAGACGAGTGAATAACACTTTGTGCCACACAGGTGTACTCAGGAACGGGTGGGGCTCCTTTTCTCATTTTAAATGAAAAAAAACATGTGGTACTTCTGCCATTGCATCTCTCACTCAAACAAGCTCCTGATCATGAAATTCCTTCTTCTTGGACTGAAATGCCACATGCGTCTATGGAGATTGAGTTTCCTTTGGAAAAATGGGTTCATATTGGATGTGAGGTATATCCGCAAGTCACTTATAGATTTATAAGGCTATTTTTGTCAATTGGTTGACCACATACCACGGTTAGGGGGTAGAGTTAATTTAATACGATGACAATCTATTGTACTGTATTTACCATATTAACATAATAACTGTGCTCATTTCATGTATTTCAGTATGGAATCCAAGGGACTTTAATCTGCATGCTTCCCATTAATCATACTTACTAATTTCACTTTGTGTCCTATACACTAACAAATCCCAGTAACTTCATTTTATGCTTCTCCTAAAACCTGAATCCTAAACCCATGACGTAATAAATAGGAAAAAAATGGAAGAAGATAGCGCTCTAATCCTAACTTTATCTTGAACCCATATACTAAAGTGCAATGTAAGATCGGAGTTTACAAGTTGTCTAGACATGAAAAGGAAGTTGTTTAGTAAACTGACTATAGTACTAAGCTTGAATTTCTGCAGTGGAAGTTTCAGAAAGCAGTGCTTTACTGAACACACTTGGTTGGTGCATAGAAAATGGTCTGGCAGCCAGTTTTATGTAACATGAGTGGAGTATGTTGGATATCGAGTTTCTGTTCTTTTTTCCACTTACAAGCTGTGTATCTTATTATGAATCCATTTCAGGTTTCTACTGGTTTTATTAGGCTGCACATTGAGGGGAATGCAGGAGAAAAGCTTCTCTCTCCCTTGTCTGATAAGGACATGTCAAGTGGTTCAGAGAGGGTTATATTGGTTAGTGGTGGAGATAGCGACAGTCAGCAGGGTTATGTTTACAATGCAGAAGTCTTGCCCATAATTTCATCAATCAAGGAACACTATCTCAAGGTGTGAAGTAGTTCCATTTCTTGAATCTTCATGAGGTCGACTCATAAGTCATACGTGAATAAAGAAGAAAAAACCTCCTGATAAGTCCTTATAAAGTTCGATTTTTCTTGAATCACAATATATTAGTATGGTTACAGGACCCACCTGTGCGATTATCTATCGATAACTCATCCGCATCTGAAATTGAAGTAGGCAGCGATGGAGTTTGGAGTATCGTCGGTGGCAAGGTCAGTAAGCTTTTTGTTTTCCTTGATTTGGTAACCCACTATACTAATATTTATACAAATACGATGGTTTGGGGGGGGGGGGGGGNGGGGGGGGGGGGGATGAATGGTGAAATAGTTGGATTGATCAGAGAACGAAGAGAAATAAAAATGTAAAAAAGAGGGGAAACTATGTTGCAATTATGAGAAACCATGTTGCAACTACTTATTTTTATAGAGAGTTGCATAATTATTGTCAGAATTCAACCTTTGGTTTTAGCTTCTCCTTAATCAATATTAATGTGCTATGGTGGTCTGACAGCTAAACTTTGGGTCATGATTTTCTTACTAATCTCTATAGAAATATCTCTTCGATGTTCTTCCAACCACAGGCCTAGTTTTCTTTGCTTTTGATTTGCCTTCATGACTTACTGGTGTCTCTCTCTGTTGGCGACAAACATTCTCTTCAATTTAGCTCAAGTTGCAATTATGGTTTTACTGATTTAGAATCTGTGTTTTCAATTTACTTCTGAAGTTTAATATCCCCTTTTTAAACCCAGCGCTCCATCTCGCTGTATGGCTGCTTATTACTTTTTTTTTTGAAATCGCTTATTACTTAATCATAAAGTATATGATGTTTTAACACATTCTTCAATTTCTTCTCATATCTGAATGCCAGCAGGCTTTTCACCATGGAGTTCCTTCTAATACATTTCTTTTCTTAGGCATCTTGTCGCAGAAATTTCTCGTTGGATGTTTTGTTGTTAGATTCTTTGGGCCAGCCTGTTCTCAAGGAAATGGAGGTTATTTCTGGATTTTGCTTATTTATAATCCGTTAAGATGTCTATTCTTCACTAATTGATCTCAGAACTCACATTCTAATTGCTTATCAATTATCAGGTTGTTGCATCGCTTATCTACGCCCTCAATGGGAAACCTGTGGAGAAAACAAGTGATGAAGAAGCTCCCCTTTTGGCAAGCTTCGATGGAATTGAATTTGCTTCTTGTGAGCGACCAAGTAAACTTCTAAATGGGCGTGCATCCTTTAAGCTAAAGATATCTCAGGTACTTAGATAAAGAGAAGCTTATACACCACATGTAAAGACATATTAGGAACTCCACTAAATTATGAGCAGACATAATAAAAATCTGAGTTTAGTATTTTTGGTATTAGGAAATTAGTTGTTATTTGCTATAAAATTATCCCACAAGCTCAGTGTAACCATAAACAACAGCTCATTCACTATAAACAACACAATGCAATATGCTTAGCTTTTGATTAAGGAAAATATAATTCAGTTATTAGTTTCTTTTAATGTTTGAATTGAAATAGTGAAATATTTATGTTGAGAACGATGTCATTCGAGAAGTAACCAAACTGTTCTTTATTGTGATTGATTTGACATTGATGACATTTTGCCTAACCTAGTCATCTACGGCCACGTAATTATTTATAATGCTTAGTCGTGTGATTAAATTTTAAAAAAAGTAACACTTCTCCTTTCCTAGGAATTTAAATTAAACTCCTTTTTTTTTCCAAATAATAATCCTGATTCTGTTGTAATTTGTCAGTGACTTTCTATGTTTCCCATTTCAGCTATCATCCAAGTGTGATAATAAGCTATTTTACATTAGGTTTTACTTGCCTAACGTTGGAGGTTATCCCTTCTTTGAGGCAATCTCTCCTCCTGTTCGCTGTATTTCCCGGAGCCGGAATACTCGTTTATCTTCTCTGCAGCTGAAGAGATTATCATTTTCTAATCAGCCAGTTGATAAATCTCAATCTTCTGGATTAGAAAATGAAATTTCAGAACTTGAGCATACTAACATACAAAAAGAAAAGCCGAATCTTCCTTTTAAGCGTGTTAGATTGGGGCAAGATGGAATTTCTGCAACCTTAAATGACAATCCCAGCTTAGAGCGACCTGATGAGGAATGCAACTCCCATGCCTTCAACTCTTATCAGGTACAGTAACCTGCCAATAGAGTGTTGAGCAAAGAATTGGCTCAGTCTAAGATGCCTCATATTCTTTCCTATTGTTTATTCCTTCTCTGTTTATCTCAGGTTAGGCTGACAACAGCAGCACTATTTGATGTTCATAAATGATTGTTGAATGGAAACTTGATATAGGTAGACAATAGTGGAAAAAAGATTCGACACATCATTTTGCAGAGCTAGTCTTCTAATTTTTAGCTTGTTGTTTTCCTCTGTGATGGAGCTAGAGTTTCATATATGTCATTTTCTAGCTCTGTGTACAAACAATGAATTTCAGCTTAGACAAGTAGATAACTGTTCCTTCTAAAGGCCAAATTCCTTTGTGATAATCAATTGCAACATAATTTCTGGTAACTCATACTTATTTCGAATGGAGAAGTTAGAAATATCATACATCTTGACATAAAACATGAATGTAATCAGGAATTTAATTCTATTGTCCACTCGATCAGATGGTCCTGTAGGCTATGTTTCTTATAAAAGAAAATCAATTATTTACTATCAATATTGGGTACAAGGAAAGTGGATTGGTTCTTTCCATACATAAAAAATGACAAAGTCTAGTCAATGGAATTAATAACTGATAAAAAGCATTTAAAAGACCACGAGCAATATCTTTGCTAGTGTAGGCTGAAAGATTGAGTTCACATTTCTGTTATCAGTAAATTGGTATTACTTTCTCATTCTCCTTTTGTTTAAATGTTGAGAAGATCTGGTTTGACGTGGCATTCTCCATTTTTTATAAGCATTGCATTTTGTTGCTACCTTGATTTTCAATTGAGGACCATTCAGTTTGCTGAAGGCGTAAGAAATATGATTTCTGGATACTTTTGGAGTTACTCATTAGTAAATGTGTGTCATTGTACACTAGGCTGAAAATGCATCCAGAACAATTCCAGTTCGCAGACCTGAGAATAGTGAAGAAGCAGAAGACTCTCCATCTGTTTCAGGAAGTACAGAAGCTAGAATGTCAGCTTTCAATAGGACATGTAGAAGCCCAATGTCGGATGTGGACATTTTTAAGTATTGTCTTGCAAGCTTAAATGAAAAATCACTAATGCTTAAGGAGATTGCTAATTCTGTGTCCATTGATGAAGTTTCACAATTTGCATCTCAGATTTCCCTTTATTCAGGGTGTTCACACCACAGGTAATTTAAAATTATTGTCACTAAATGGTACGAGTATCTTTTTGAATAACTGCATTTTCTCGGTTGGAGTTGATATAAATATGTTCTTGGCATATTTTTTGACTGACATAAAAGCATCATGAATCAAATTAGTAATGTTCTTCAGGCTGAACTTAAGTCGTAGAACTTGACATTTTTCAGTTTATTCTTCCGGTTATAAACTGCAAGAATACCATTCTCATTTTCTGTATATTTTTAGTATAACCAAATTTGGAATGGAACCATGAGTGGTTGACAACATTTCCTATGTTTGAAGTTAAAAGGTGGGACCTAAGGTCACTCTCATTTATAGAACTTGCTCACGCAAAGCTAATATATGAACTTACTTTGACTTTTCTTGCGGTTATATTTCTGGTTGCTGAGAGAAATAACGACATTAGGAGGTCACACTCTTTTATAGGTCAAGTGGTTCCTCGTATGGGTGTGTGTGTTGTGTGTTGTGTGTGTGTGTTTTATAATACCCTTCCTTTGTCTGGTGAATCTTTGGATCTTCATGATTTATTCTACAAATTCCTTATTTTTCCAGTAAGGAGAGCTTTTATGTTCTTGTTTCAGGCGTCAAATACTAATGACGAAAAGATTGATTGAGGAAGGAACTCAAGTTTGGAATTCAATGTCACAAAACAATCACCATGTTCATTGGGACAGTGTGGTTTTTGAGATTGAAGAGCAATTTATGAGGATTGCCTGCTGCAGTTCTAGATCACTCACACAGCAGGTCTCTCTCTCTCTCTCTCTCTCTCTCTCTCTCTCTCTCTCTCTCTCTCTGATTTGATGCATGAATTTTGAATCATAGGACTTTGAAACATTGAGGAGAATTGCCGGTTGCCATGAGTATCTGGCCCAAGAAAACTTTGAGAGGATGTGGTGTTGGTTATACCCTGTTGCTTTCACACTATCAAAAGAATGGATAAATTCACTATGGACTTCTGTGTCACCAAAGTGGATTGAAGGATTCATTACAAAGGAGGAAGCCGAATCTTCACTTCACGGATCGAGGGGTATTCAAGAGCCTGGGACGTTTATTCTACGTTTTCCCACTTCAAGAAGCTGGCCACATCCCGATGCTGGTAGCTTGGTTGTGACTTATGTTGGCTCTGACTACACTCTTCACCACAGACTACTCTCCCTTGATTACATGTATCGGTATGGACTTCATCCTTGTTTCTTCTTCCGCTAATATATTTTTGGGAAAATTCCTCTAACATCCTCTCTAATTTACTTAGATGACACAAACACCCCTTCTATTTTAAAAACTGACACTTAGGGTCCACTCAATTAGAAAACCATTAGTTTCTCTATGGAAGTACAAAAATACGTAACCATTTTCTAGAAAAATGGTTTTGGAATCTAAAATGGGTTTAGAAGAAGATAAGAGGGCAATTTGAAATCTGAAAATGGAAAATCTAGTATGAAAACTTATTTTAATGTAAGGAATAACATCTTTGGGTTCATTTGTCAAAGAAAGTTTAAAATAAAGGATGTCTGTTTCATTTTCCAAAATAGAGAGGGTGACTGTATCATTTTAGCAAACTAGGAGGTTGGAGGAATTTTCTCTCAATTTTTGTTTCATTTTCCAAAATAGAGAGGGTGACTGTCATTTTAGCAAACTAGGAGGTTGGAGGAGTTTTCTTTCATTTTTTATTATTGACTAATTCTTTACTGCTACCTTAAACCCATATAATGAAGCTTCCCTAGATATTCTAGGCAAAAGTCTAGATAAGGGGAGCAAGAGGAAAATAAATTATATGGTGAATGAAGCTCTTGGCGAATTAGTGGTCCTTACTCTATACTATATATTGTGAGAAATTGTCTTGCAGAAGTAAGCTTACAACCTTTTGTCCTTTTGTCCTTTTGGCCTTTTGGCCTTTTGGCAAGTATCTGAAGATATTAGATTTGTCAAAAACCTAGCTTTGGTAGATTTCCTCCAACGCAATCCACAGAAATTCCAGGAATCCCTTGGTGATGTCATTCATATACTAAATGTGATAGAGATATGCTTATATTTTAGCCTGGTTGAACCGAGTGATGCCAAGCAGACAAATTTGAGGAAGAAGTTGGGTGCTCTACTTCAGAAATCATCTTTCAAGTAGTTATCCATAAAAAAGATTTTAGGTTGAACAGTAAGAGCTCATCGATTTGATATTTGGAAAGTTTCAATTGGTGGACTCCCCACAAGAGATGCTCTTTCTGGCACATTTATTCATTTTGCATTGATATATTTTAGGCTAAACTATGCTTTTCATTCTTGAACTTTTAACACGATTTCAATCAGGTCCCTATCATCTATTTTATAAGTAAAAGTTACGAAAATAACGGCACGAGATAAAAATGAAGACTTGACACATTAAATAGCCAGTTATCAATGTGTCAAGTCTTTATAGTTCAAAGACCAAATAATTAGTTCAGCCTATATTCTGATAAAATATTCTCTGATTCATAAAATGAGAAAAAAGAAGATACTCAACAAAATTAAGATAACTGATGCTCTATGCATATTTAGAACTAAATGATGTAAAAACTCAGTTAGTCTAAATAACCTGAGGTAGATAAAACACGTCTTAACTACGAATAAGTTCGCCGTTTGATTTGGGTGATGAGGCCTAATCGGTAACTCGATGCTGCAAAACATAAGAATGCTTTATTACATCTTGTAAATTAATTTCTTCTATTCTTGTCATCCCTAAATTTAGTTGCTGGTTTTCCTTGTAGTTCTGCTCAAATAGAAAAGAATGCGAAACAACGTCTACAAGACATGCTTCTAGCAGAACCCGAGCTCTCGCGTCTGGGAAGGTACTTATACGCTCAACCTCAGGTTTTATATTGTTGAATACGCCTCATTTACGAGTTAATGAATTTCACTCGGCAGGATAATACGGAGTCACTGAGGTCGATATAGTGCCGGATAAGTTTTCCGGGGTTTCCAACAATCAATCTTCGTCTCTGTTACCCCATTATCTTCCGAACCAGAGCTGTAAATAATGTGGAAATATGGGAATCGAGATGAGTCAATTTCTTCATCTATACTAAGGGAAAGCTAGTTAATTTTAAGGTTTGAATGTGCTGGTCTTGGTTATATTCACTGAGTTTTTTCTCAGTTGGAACCTCATCAACAGTTTGAAAATTCAATCTTAATATAGATATAAGAAGCTTTGTTGTTATCCCAGTTCTTTTTCTCTCCGCCCGTGTGGTACGAAACACCATATCAAACTAAAAATAAGAAAAGTGGCAGTTTCTAAAAGAAAGTACGAATCTCGTTAGTTTTTGTCGTAATATCTTTAAATCTCGTATAAGTTATAACTTTAATAATAAAAATGGCAAAGTTGTTTAATTACCAAATATCCTGTTTTTTGATTCATAACCAAATTCGGTTGTGACAACACAAGTGAATGAAATTTTAGAGTAAAGCCAGAAAATACTAATGGCTAATTATAGAAGTTAGGAATTTTGGCGATAGAGAAGACTTTCTAATATTAAAAATTGAAGCCTTCATATTATGAATATATATTTCTTACCGAGGAAGATAGAAAATAAAATAAAAACTAAAGAATCAAGCCTGTGGTTGATAAGATTGGCACATTTTGTAATTTAACTTCCTTTATGGGAAAATTACCTATTTTTATAACAAAAATTTGGTAAACAGAAATTAATTTTTAGACCCTCACTTTTTTTTTGCCAAATTTAACATTTTTATAACAAAAAAATACTAAGCTGTCTGACTTTATTTGAATTTTTTTCACAAAATTTGGTGTATGTTAGATTATAGTCTAATTAAAATATTTTGTTAAACTGTAATTTAGTAAATATTAATCTCAACCTCAGTTTGTTAGACTGTGGTCTAATTAAAAATGTTTGTTAGAACATAATCTAGCAATATAGCAAAAAATAGCTTAGCTTTTCCCTGTTAAAAAATGTCACATCAAAAGTTCTAATTTTATTTTTTTCTTTTCTCAATTATCTATCCATCCTAATTTCTCTAAGTTTTCATTTAGATAAGAATAAATCGCTAGTCTTCTTTCAAGCCTAGTAATTATTTTATAATGATTTGACCAAATAAGTATGACTACAAATAAAATGAAGGACGACTAACAAGCAACATGACACCAAATAAATTATACATGCAAGGAATGTTTTCGTAACCACGAATGTTTTACTCTTGACTAGTTGAGAAGTAATTGCTCTTTATCTCTAAGGTGATTAATCAGTTGATACCATGTGTGAGAAGTAAATACTGATACTTGATAGTAATGAGATTATTTGATACTTGATAGTAATGAGATTCACCAGGTTCCCACTGCTGAGATTATTTGATCACTTTTGAGATTCTTCAAACTAAATATTACTGGATAACTGTTGTTGAAGCAAAAATCTGGCCTAATTAAAATGTTCTTTCCTAATTAAAATATTTGTTGCCGATGACGAAAAGCTCACCGGTTAAATGTTTGCCACGCCGATGAAGTCAAAAGCAAACTGATTCTCAGATTTTATTTTTCTAGTTGAGCCTCGGTACCTCTTAGCATGGTGGTTGTTTTAGATCTTGGATATTGATTAAAAAGTAACTAACACGACATATTACTGCATTGACTTGGAGATCGTTCAGCATAGTGCAATATCTTGACGGCATCTCCGCATACATGCAAATATGGCTGTATTGAAGTTTGGGTCAAAGTGGTGGATGGATGCCACTCCCAGTTCCAGCACCTTCCTGAAATTCTAACACTCAACGAGCGATGCCTTATATAATTTGAGCTACCAGGGGCTGAGTCGCGGGAAGGAGAAGGGGAAGGGGAAATTTAGGGGAAGGGCATTTTTCGGGTTTTTCAGTTTTTTTAATGTAAATTAGTTTATTTGGTTGTTAATAATTTAATTAAACAAAAAGTTCATTTAGTTTTTAACAGAAGTTAGTGAGGAGAGATATAAATTGCTAATCCACATAGTTTCAGAGTATTTCATGTTAAAAAAATAGTTTAGACGTATAAATTAGCGAATGGTTAAATTTAAGAGTGTAAATTAGATTTATCCATTTTGTTAATAAACAGTCATATTTATTATTACTAGTGGTACATAATGTTTCTTAATTTAAATACAAATTAAATTAATTACGGTACAAGACACAAGCTGATTAGTACATCTCACTTATGAGAATGATATTTTCTCGCTTGATAAGCAAGTTATTGGTCTAAATTATCATTAGTTAGGCTTTTTTTTACAATGAAAGATAATGATGATTTGTCAATTAACACGTAGCATAATACGTTTGTCATTCAACATATTAGGGATGTAAATCAGTTCGGTTTGGGCTTGTCTGATACCGAAAAGTCAGGTTCATATTAGTTATGAGTTTAGATTTTTAGATTTTCTTTGTTTTTCATTCTGGATCAGGCTGGTCTAAAATTTGTTTTACTCATGTCCGAAGTCCGGACCGATACCTCATGCTTCAAGCTTCTAGTTTAGGCTTCGAGCTTCGGTCTAGGTCCGAATTAGAATCAATCTCTTTAACTCGTAAACTATTTATCCTTCAACAAGTAAATGTTGGATGTACTGATTAAAATAATAAAAATCAATAATTAAGAGAGGAATTTTAAGAGATTATGAGATATTGATATTTTGATAGAGAATGAGAATTTTTAGAAGTAGAAGACGTAAAGAAATTATGTGAAACTTTTGAAATGGAAGTTTATTATATAGAGCATAAAAACATTAAAAATATAGATTATTTTAGGCAAGAAATTGATTAATTTGGTTTTGCTTAATTGACAAATTAATGCCAAAGGTCAATACTATTAGGATCGAAAATTTCTCCTTCAAGACCCTTAAGCCCGACCCAGTTTTATTTGATTTGATCTCGGATTTAATCTTTCGATCTCAGTTTCAGAATATGATCAAACATGTCTCTAATAGACATATTAGATTTTAAATACGTCGGACATTTATAATTTTTTATCATACAATACTAGCTTTGTAAACAAATAAAAAGCTTTTCATAATTGCCAACAAGTAGTTGGTTCTTCTTACAAACTCCATGCTGATAAAATCACAGATCTAGAAATTTAAATTATTTATTTAGCTTTTGTTTTTATTTTATTTTAATAAAGTCATTTTCGGATTTGTGGATTTTTCTTTAATTTTTCTTATTTGTGCCTCCACTAAAATTAAACTGTGACCCCATTGAAATTTTTGAAATAGAAACCCTTACTTTATGTTTCTTTTTAATCGTACTTATTTTATAAATTTAACCCCTCTTTTTATTCTCAAATATCATAAATCTAATTATTTTAATAAAATGAATATGATTATTAGAAGCTATTATGTGTCATTTAGATGGATTGTTCCTAAAACATTTGCACTAATTTTATATTGAAATAAATAAATAGTTGAAAAGACAGTTCACGACGATCTTCCATTTATAAACAGAGGACAATGAATCTATGCGTAATTAACTAAATTTGAGGAAATACTCAGTCATCAAGCAAACTGCAATGTGTAATACACCGAAAATTTTATTTATATTTATAGCTTGTAATTTTTATGTTTCCATTCAATCTAAGTATGCTCAAGGATTTGTTAAATGATTATGAAGAATATTGTTTGTAGGAGTTACTGATATTTGTGTGACTCACCTATAACTCAAATGCTATCACTTGGATATCATGACAATGATCATGATGGAAATCCTTTCTCATCTTGAACCAGAATTGCTTGAAATTAAAAACGCTAGTCAATATCCAATTTCCACCAAATAAACCAAAATTCCTTGAAATTTAAGGATTTTCATGATGCAAAATGCTTAATTTTCCCAAATACAAAAAGGGTTAGAACATCGATCGTAAGAGAGAAACCCAAATGTTGTGAAAGAGACCTGCGGTATGAAGTTGATGTGCGAAGTAAATGAAGAAGTTACGGGTTAGGTAAGGATTTTGAGGGCATCTTTAACTTTTTAGAGTTCATTTTTAAAAGAATGAGATTTCAAGAATTCTAAACTGAGCAATTTGCTTGGAATTTATTTCGAAGCAGTTAACAGAATCAAGCTTAGCCAAAGGGGTGGTATTAATCTAAAATCAGATTTCAAAGTTGGACTAACAAAGAAAATGACCATTTAAATCCAACATGATTATCACGTGAGCAATGATTTGATGGTGATTTTAATATGATATCATACAGAAAATCATTCTTGCTGATATTTTTTCAGAAACTACCTCATATCACGAGGAGAAACTTTACGCAGAGAGTTCCGTTACTATTAATGGGTGGCTTCACGATTTCTTAGGGGCACGTCTTATATGATAGGTTTTATCGACAAAATGTAATTTTTATCCTCATAGTCTACTTTGATTTGTAATGATTCTATATTAGTTTTTCTCCAATGAACTTTTTGGTAAATTTAAATGTTATAATCATTGAGTATTTATATTGATTCCAGAACTTGATATTTCTTATGTTGATGGCCTAGACAACATACATGTAAGGAAAGTTTAATTATCAATACCCACATGGAGTTAGTTAGAGATAATCCATTTTTCAATGTTCAATGAAGTACTATGAGAGTTTAATAACTTTTAAATGTACCAGGTCGATGTGTAGGAGTGCATCCTTAAAATTATTTGAGGAGAAACTAGTCAATGTGCATGTAAGTTGATTCATCAAACACCATAATCATTGAATAAAAAAGAATATAAATACATAAGTTATCAACGATACAAATGATTCAACGTGTTAATTTTGAATCAAATTGAAAATTAGGGTAATTTAGAGGATGAAAACTAAATTTTAGGTGAAATCTTTTTATACTAGAGAAGGATCAATAGGGTTCGCATACGTGGCGAGATCGGAGATTCCCGATCCCCAATTGCAGTGTAGGATTTGGCTTTGGCTCCTAATTGACCACCAAAACAACTACGAATCGATTTTGACTTCTCCTTAGACGAGACTCTTACACTTCTCTCTCTCACACACACACTCTCTCTCTGTCTACATAAAAAGTTCAACAGCTTCTTATCCGAGCGCCAATGACCTCTACTCTTGCAAACTGATAAGAAAACAAAACAAAATTTTATGTGGGCTTTTAATATCCACTCGATTCAACTCCAACTTGTATTCTCTACCTTCTCTTCTGCTACAGAAGCTTTCTCAGCCACCATGTTTTCCTTTTCCTAGTTTTCCTCCACACCCACACGGGTTTCCATGCTCATTTTCTTGCTGCTTTTTGGTCTCTGAGAAACTGAGTGAATTTCCTCTCTGGGTTTTTCGATTATTTTGCTATTTCTTGGTTTTTGCTTTCTGGGTCTAACTCAGAATGATGTCTGTGACTTGCCAAAGTCTTGATTTCGGAAGGACTAGTTTGGATTTGGTTGCGTATGGTTGTTCTTCCACTACTTCGTTTGATCGATCTTCTGTAAGAAACTGCCCAAAGGCAAGTTCTAAAGGTAGGAGTAGAAGTTATGGAGCTCGAAGCTCTGTCTGTTGGCGCCGAGACATTGGTCGGTGTAGAGTATTCTCGACACAGACACCAGACACTCTGCTAAGTGGTAAAATCATAATTTGATCTCATACATAGCATCTATATATTTTTATGGGTTGAGTTTCAAATGCTCTTAGCTATAGTTTATTTGAACAAATTATAGGCGTTGCTGAAGGTACTCCACCATTGTTGAGTTTGAGAAAACAGTCAGGAAGCACAATTTCGTTGACGAATTTGTTTGAAGTGGTTGCAGATGACCTCCTGACGCTCAACGATAATCTACTATCAGTAAGTACTCATTGCCCTTATTGAATTTCATAGGCATAGGATAATCCCTGCTAAGTGCAATGTTCAAATTCATCAGTAGTGAAGTATCCATCACTTTTTCTAAAGTAGTGAGCTGGGAAAATTTGGGCATACATTTCTTGAAAGTAAAGTTTCCATTAAAAGCAAGAAAATGAGCATCGATGTGGTTGTCGGAACCAATGGCGGCAGCTGGTTGTGATGATGGTGATATTGTTCATTATTGAAGTATTAGGCGACTAACTGTAACAGAGTTTGAGGTTTACTTCTGCTGGTAGAGACAGTGAGCAAGAGGTGTTTGATGGCTTTAGTTTGTAGTTTTACAATATGAGCAGTATTGCTGCTGCCATTATAGCTATAGAGATTGTTGATTTAGTTTTTCACCAATATATGGAACTCAAATGTTTTAAGAATACAATAGTATTCCTTGAGAGGAAATTGTGTTTTTTTTCATACTGTAGGCTATGTTATATAGCACGCCTTGAGAAACTCCATAGAATTGAAAAACTTGGGTTTTGGGTTTGACTTAACGTATTAAAGCTTATTCCTGAGAGCCTTTCTTTTCGGTTAACACACAGCTCAAAGTTTTTTTATCAGTGAACTTTATTATTAATTGCTATTACTTAAAGATGGAGGAGTCAGAAGAGAGTAACTACACATAACTAGTCAAAAGGCTAAATTTGGAACAGACAAGCTCCACCCTTTTGTGAACTGTTGAGACTATTTTAGGGAACTCATTAATAGGGTATTGAAGTTGAACTGTAGACTTCCAAAAGACGTCTCTACTTTGTACCAGTATATCCAAATTTCTTATGAATTGTGAGGTTTTCTACGGAAAACGAGAAAAGGGTCTTATGAGGATTGCAAATCCAACTTATATATGCATTTGAGCATTATGTGATCAGTGAATCCAACATGTATATAGAACTTCTGGTTTTAGTGAAGAAACCTAAGCAATATAAGAAATTCTAGGAAGGGTAGCTTTTCTATGATTGTGTAGTGTCTGCTATAGTAACATTGTTTGTACTGTATATGACTCTAGCCTTACGTCGATTGATGACTATATAATTTATTTTCATGGAAAGGAAGGGAAAATCAAATCTGTTAAGGCTGTTATCCCACATCAACTGTGAGTGATGATCTGATTGTGCATATACATGTTGGGTCTCTCCATCTAACACTAATTGGTTTTAGGTTGGAATCTGACTTGGTATTAGAGTTTGGTTCTATCCTGCCTCAGACCGGTCTCTGTCTTTGTCTGTACTTACCCAACTCATGGCACGCTCCGTTTGAGAGGAGGTGTTAAGGATGTTATTCCACATCGCCTGTGAGTGAGGATTTGACTGTACTTATATACCCGTTGAGTCTCTTCACCTAACACCAATTGATTTTGGGTTGTAATCTGACAAAATCAATGATTAGTATGAGGAGTATTCGGTATATGGTCTATTTCTTGTAGTGTTGAGAAATCTTTCAAAATTGGTGTAAGATCCAATCCAAAGGTAGATATAACTTACTTGATGGGAATTTTGTGCAGATTGTTGGTGCAGAAAACCCAGTATTGATGTCTGCAGCTCAGCAGATATTTGGTGCAGGAGGAAAGAGGATGAGACCAGCTTTGGTCTTTCTAGTGTCAAGAGCTACTGCCGAAGTAGTTGGGTTAAAGTAAGTGTTTGTATGTTCATATTGTACTGTGTTGAAGAAGGAAGATGCTATAACGTGTGATGGTTTTTTCTGCTGCAGGGAACTTACAAAGGAACACCGGCGTTTAGCAGAGATCATTGAGATGATCCATACTGCAAGCTTGATACATGACGATGTATTAGATGACAGTAATATGCGTAGAGGTAACCCTTTACGAAATTTGTGCATATAATCATTTTGTTAAAATCTTGTGACGACACTTTCTTAAACAAACTTATAGAGATCATCTATTAGTTATTAAGTTTAATTTTATACATTATAAGGGCTTTGTCTTGAATCATTATAGGATGAAACATTTACTGTTAAACTAAAAACTATAACTGATATTTGATGAGTAACTTTATTTTTCTTATTTAATTTAAACATTTACACTCAAATTCGACTGTGATTTTACCCTATCAAGCTTCCGTCACACAGCAGGATGTTGTCCAACCTGCCAGCACTAATTACTGAAAAGATTGCGACCACTCTCAATGAGCAGCATTTTTTGCATTTTTTTAATAAATCTCTTGCCTTTCTCCTCTGCTTTACTCATGATTAATGGTTAATCATCTTTGTTTCAGGGAAAGAAACTGTACATCAATCATTTGGTACAAGAGTGGCAGTGCTAGCCGGAGACTTCATGTTTGCGCAATCTTCATGGTTTCTTGCAAATCTCGAAAACCTTGAAGTCATTAAGCTAATCAGCCAGGTAAAATTCATTAAGCAGCTCATTGTATTACGTACCGTTTTCAATCCGTTCTTGGCCTATACGAGATGATTGTGAATAAACCAGGTGATTAAAGACTTCGCGAGCGGCGAAATAAAGCAAGCGTCTAGCCTGTTCGATTGCGATGTCGAACTTGACGAGTATATAATCAAAAGCTATTATAAAACCGCCTCGTTGATTGCCGCGAGTACCAAAGGAGCGGCGATTTTCAGCGGCGTTGACCGTACAACGACGGAGAAGATGTACGAGTACGGCAAAAACCTCGGTCTGTCGTTCCAAATCGTAGACGACATATTGGATTTTACGCAAACGGCAGAGCAGCTGGGGAAGCCCGCCGGCAGTGATCTAGCTAAAGGAAACCTTACTGCTCCGGTAATATTTGCGCTAGAGAAACAGCCGAAACTACGAGATATAATTGAATCCGAGTTTAGCGAGACGGGTTCGCTCGATGAAGCGATCGAGTTAGTCAAGAGCTGTGGTGGGATTAAGAGGGCACAAGAATTGGCTAAACAGAAGGCTGATCTTGCAATTCAAAGTCTTCGATGTCTTCCTCAAAGCGGATTTCGATTAGCTCTTGAGGATATGGTGATGTTTAATCTTGAAAGAATTGATTAGAGTCTGCCCATACATAATTAATTCATAGGAAAAGCTTGATCGGGAGTGTTGTATATCATTATAGGTATTTGATTGAGCTGCTACTTAAGCTCATTATATTTTCAATTCAATTGCAGCCTCCAAATGGGCTCAAATCATATAGAAGTCTTTTACTATTTTTGTAAAAAATAAGTTCTTCAAGAGCTCATCAATAATGTATAACTAACTGTGTATGAGTAATTGACTTGAGCTCTTAAATATGTGTTGTGATGTTAGAGTTTAATTAACTGCTCAACTCATCTTTATTATCGTATATAATTTAAGAGTATAAAATATAACATAAAAATTTAGATGCGTTAAACGAGACGTTCTATTATGTTGACAAAATCAACTCGTGGAGTTGTGAGCTGAGAAGAGCGGACAGTCTTATAGACTTATTTTAGAAGATTCTTGAACTCACTTGTGTCTAAAAACAATTCATAAGATGGCAAAAAGAGAAATTCTCATTCCAAAACAAGTCATTTACATCTCTAACACCCCACCACATCTCAAATTCTTCAAAAAAAAAAAAGCTTAAGCCGCAATTGATGTGAGAATGAACGTTGTAAAAGTTAATTTTCTGAGAGTAAATCTCCTTTCGGTACAAGCTTTGTACTTTCGGTACATTACTACAATTGAATACATATCTACCAGATTTAGGTATAGATCATGTATCGTACATGATCTATACCTTAGGATGATCATGCAAAAACTAATAAATCACGTTTATGACATACAAGGCACAAAAGTTTACTTCTCTTGTAACTACAAGTCATATAAAAAATAAATCTTTAAAGGGGTCAATGAAACAAAAACTTGCAAAGAGAACTCATAAGAAATATATTAGGATATTTTTTGAAAAATTTGTTATGAATTTATTTGTAGGATTTTTTTGAGAAATTTATTATGAACTTATTTGTAAGTAACATGAGATCGTTGATAGTGTTCTTTTATGTCTCATTGATAGTGTTCTTTTATGTTTTAAAATCAAGAGAGAATGTTTGTGAAATTAAGGTAACTAAAGGGAGGGAGATTAATGTAATTCTCTTTGTTAAAAAAACCGACTAGTTGGACCAGCCGCCCGGGCCGGTTAACGTTTGTTACCCTTAAATGCCAAATGGCATTTGACGATGAGAGAGAGAGAGAGAATGTTCGGTTCCATGGGAAAGTGGAGAAGCATAGTAAAGGAAGCAGTAGATCGAACAGCCATTGTCGCAAAGTTTCTTTGCTTGCTACATGTTACTAACTCTTACGTTTGCTCTCCTACACTCGTCCGTACAATTTCTAACCCCTTCTTCTTCGTCGATCTTCTTCTTCTCTGAATTTGTCGTTTGGATCAAAGAAATGCTTCAATATCTGGTGCTTGCAGGTGTACGGACCGAGCATGCTTCCGACCTTGAATTTTACCGGTGATGTACTCTTAGCCGAACACATATCGCACCGGCTGGGAAAGGTAGGCCACGGAGATGTGGTGCTCGTTCGATCCCCTTTAAACCCTACGAAGACTGTGACCAAGCGCATTGTGGGCATGGAGGGTGATAGGGTCACTTTTTTTATGGACCCCGCCAACTCTGATAGATGTCAATCAGCTGTGGTATGCGTAGACAATTTTACTTAAATTGTCTTTTTCTTGGCTTTGATTTTTTGCTTTCAATATTGTGATTGTCAGTTGGCGTTTAATATGCGGGAAAACGGCACTGGGTACATCTGATCTAACTATGCAAGTTTGTGGAGAATACTGATGCTTATTGAAAAACTAAGTTTAAGAACATATGAAACAAAAGACAGTAAGAGTTTCAATTCTTCTGTCGGTTGTCTTTACTGAAGGTTATAGTGTTGTACGAGATTGTTTTTTTTTTCAAATTTCTAATGTCGTACGATTACATGCATTCAGTTTTACTTCGTTTTTAAGATATTGCTTATAGAATGAGCTTCTTCAACCGATAAGTTGATGCATGGTTATTAGTTGGTGAAATGAAATTGGAGTAGCTATCGAATCAGAATAGGAGGGATCGTAGTTTGACTTAGACATACCCTTTTTAAATTTAGGTTTTGGTTGTTGAGTGCAAATGACTTGATATTATTGATAAGAACTAGTAGATGACTTGATAGATGATATAGTTGATGAAAATATTTCTGGTGCATCAACTATTATTTTGGTCGGTATTTAGTGTTTCACTCGGCATTGTGAATGAGAGTTTCTGCTACTTTGTTGTGTTTTCTTAGATTCGAGTATCTGGTAATACTATACTTGTAAGGAGGAACCCCTTTGATAGCTCAACTGGCTTAGAATCTCACCGTACAAATGAGAAGTTTTGCTTTCAAATCCGCATGGGGCCTCCTTCAATAGTCTGACCTGGAGCATTTTGGAAGGAGGGTCTACAATCTCAGCATTTTCCTATTTTAGTTTCAGTCACATGATCTTCAATTATATGAAGTTCAGAACAACTTTTAGATGTAAGTCTTGGTATTACTTTGAAGTTTATGTTGTCTGCCACATTTATAAACATGGGAAACTCAACTTGCAGAACTGAGTTTTCTTACATAAACCCTCTCCCCATACAAATGCCGTGGTTTGAGTTTATAATTTATGACTTCTATGTTTTGTTAGCTTTCTACTTTTCTTTGTTATTTGAATTTCCATACTAATTTTTTTTCCTTCTCTATTCGGATTGGGTTGGCAGGTCCCCAAAGGACATATTTGGATTCAAGGAGATAACAGGTATGCCTCTAGTGATTCACGACATTTTGGACCTGTACCTTATGGTCTGATTCAAGGAAAAGTGCTCTATAGAGTAAGTGATCCATCTGCCCGCTGTTATCGACTTCGTTAATGTTTTTCCCTCTTACACGTGATTAATTTTTCTCGTTGCTCTTATGTTATTAGGTATGGCCACCTGGTGGCTTTGGATCATTACAGAAGACTACATTCTGAAGGTATATATTGTTGCTGGATTATAATACTAGAATCATCCATGCATTTGACGTTTGATATGAGTTATTCAATAAGGAGTACTTTGAAATGTGTATAGTTTTCATATGATTTACAAGGGATCAAATGGTATTTTGAGATAGGATAGTTGAAATAAATACTGATAATATTTTGATGATTGATGGGACAATGTGCTAGTTGAGTTGAAGCATTTGTGTACTTGGTTCCATCTTATTGGTTCTTGTTGTTTTAGACACGGTCTCTATTGAAAGATTCAGTCATAGCTGAGGGATCTCTTATTGGTTTATCTTGGATGTGGTGGTTACCTGGAGGATACTAGTTTTTTTGAGGTCACAGTGAGTTCGTTTTCAATCTCTGTAGTTGGCTGCAAAACCCAATTTTGCTCGGCCATCATCTACCAGGGCAAACAAGATGAGTTGTATTCTGGTCATTTAGGTTAACTGTTATCGTCTGTTGAGTCTATCCTAGAGTTCCTAACGGGTGGAATAAGCTTTGGTTTGGAGACCAGAAGAGTTGAGCCACACTCGATGAGGAAGAGCATATTCTTCAATTTAGATTGGAGAAAAATAAGGCTCAAGTGTTTTTGTACCTCACTGGATCATTATATCATAACTATGTAAGTGTTTTTGTACCTCTGTTGGATCATTATATCATAACCATGTATGATTTTCACGTCTCTTGCAGCATTTGCACAAACTTACAGTAGACATAAATACACAATATTTGCAACATCATAATTCTGTGTTCACGATTTCATGCACCGCCTATAACGAAGTAAATACACACTGCCTATAACGAAGTAAATGCACGCCTATGATGGAGTAAATACATCAATCAGTTACATTTCCAAAAACAGTAAAAGAATACAAATGCACTGAGCAATGAACAGGATATTTTTGCCAAAATCTAGACTTCAGAAGCGTTCTGAGCAAATTACCTCCCATATATGTGTGTGCAATAATTTTCTAAACTCTACAACTTTTCATGAGGAAAACCAGTCATCATCTTCCTGTAGTGCCGCAAGAATAATTACTACTGTGACTAGAATAGCCTGCACGTGCAACAGAACTATCAGTAGAAAAGAATGTACGAAAGCATTCCACACTACTCTGATATTCATCTAGAAATAAAATACATCAATTTACAGCTATAACCAGCTCATATTATGTCCTCTTGACGAGACAATGTGTTTTTGTTCTTTGATTCTGCAGTTTAGAACGTCTAAGGAACCTTTACAAGAGACAAATTTTCTCTCTTTCAGAGAACGTATTTTACAATTATGGATTTCATTTGAGTCACTAGGGAAATATAGAAATACATTGAGTTGAGTCAACTCAAGGAAGACCGGTACCACCATGAAGAAAGAGATATAAAGTGGAACCATCTAATATAACTTCAAGAGATCTGTATGAAGTTAGATTCCAGAATGTAAGCATGAACAACCATAGAAATCAGTCAAGAGTAAATCCTTTTCGTAAACTATTAGTGTTAGGTTTAGCAACTAAATGCAAAACTGATGCAGACCAAGCTTTTACTCTTACATCAACTATCAAGCCAAGTACAAGCCTACTACACTTCCATGAGGTAACTCGGCATTCAAAAAGTTTAGAAGCAAATACACACATTCAAAACATAAAAAAGAGACATGTTCACCCTTAGCAAGTAAAACTGTATAAAAATGTTACTTACAGCAACTGTCGAAGCAATATATCCTGGTTTCTCTCGGTAGTCTATCCTACTGCAGACAAGAACAATTGCAGCAGCATACCATGGAATACCAGCAAGGAAGAAACCAATGATGAACCTTCAGAATAGAGGAAACGGGCTTTAACACATTGTCTTCTTTATTGCTATTAGACTAATATGTAAAGAGGAGTTACATGATGCAACTGCTGAAATATATGGAAGTTTTGACATTTTACATGTGACGAGGAAGGTAATACCATCGTCCTAGGAATATTAGATTCTAAAACTAGAAAGTGAAAGGTCAACCTAATAATCAAAATTAGGTCATACTCCGCTATGATATGAATATGTTAATGAAACAAATATGTTAATGAAACACGTGGTAAACCACGAGGTCCTGGGTTCTAAACTCATCCCCAACGTCAATTCTTTAGGGACATTGAGGCTTTACCCGATCGTGTCTCAGGGCCTATGGGAGTGCTTGACCCTGTCATGCACTAGTCAGGGCGAAGCCCCAATACCCGTGTTATATATATATATATATAACCACTTAATATTTAGTTATATTTGACCAGTTAACCCAGTTAAGTATATCAGCTAATCAGGATCTAGCAATCATTTATCACCTATAGCCTACAAAAGTAGAAGATATCCAATATTGTCAATCAAGAATTGACATTCAGATCGAATGACTCATAAGTTACTATGTTACATAACATTCTAGCATGAAAAAAGCAATGGTGGTAACTTACAGAAACCATCCAACACCAATACCACAGCAAGGAAGGTGCCGCTCTCTTACTGGTCTTCCTTCGACAACTGCATAACCTGGAATAAAAGATACTCATAGTTATTGTCTGATCACTTGTTTGTGGTTGAACATAGATGATCACTTGTTTCTTGAATGACTTCACAGCTGAAATCACTTTTTTCCAAAACCTATAGTCTTAAGTCTTAACATAATATACATTTATTCAACGTGACCCTCACCCTCTATAGTCTAAACTTACTCAATAGTACATAACGTCATTATTCTTCTAGAAATGTTCAGGAATATCAAAATGGAAGAGACAGAGATAGTTCAATTCCCATAGGTGCAAGTATTAGTTAGGAGCAGATTAAAACCAATCGTGTATTGCTGCACATCTATCTGCCAACTATTCTAGTTTAAACTTCACTTCCAATGGAGCAGATGACTTATCAAGTACATAACTCCAGACTGAAAGACATATGAGGACGCTAAACTACACAACTCGATTGTAGCTAACTCAGAGAGAATTACTGATAACTCTCTGGTAAAGTATTAGAATGAAAAAATCTATTAGATAATGAACTATTGGTTCTAAACCGTCACTATAATCAGTAATGAACTATTGGTTTATGATTGACTTCATCCATAGTGTAGTGAGGGTAGTTGTCCATTCCTCGTCTCCATGTTCAGACCAATGTTTATTGCCTATTGGGAATCCCTCTTGCAGGAATAGCTTCCAGTACCCATGTGGAAATTTCAGTGTAGAATGCTAGCATTAAGATCTGAAAGTCTTAAACACTATTTTAAAAAGAGTCTTATTATATATTTAATCACATGATTGGACCCCTGAAGTCTGAAGATAATATTGGCAGATCACTCATGCTTAACTAAATCACGGGTCGGTTAAGTGTAATTAAATAATAATAAATATCATAGAGAATTACTTTAATCGTGACAGAATAGGACCCTAGATGCTTTTTCTGTATGTCCATCAAATCAGAAAATTGAGTTTCCAGGTTCAAAGTCATATCAAAATTTTGGTTGAGACTTCAGAGCAATAAATTATAATTATATTGTCCAATTACACAATACGGAGCATACTTCCTTGCTAAGAGAGAGAGAGAGAGAAAGAGAGGTACCGGGCACGGCTTGATAGGTGTAAGGGTAGTAGTGAGAAGGAGGAGCAGAAGGCTCCGCCATGCCAGGCGGATGAACTGGTTGAGGGAAGCCGATCGATGGGGGAGGAGGGGGATAATTGGCGACGCCTTGGAAGGTTCCGTACTGTGGTGGGTGATAATGATGACGGTGATCGGTGACAATCCCTCTGCTTTTTTCTTCTTCGCTCATTTTTACTCTCACCTGTCTCTCAAAGTCAAAAATGCTAATCGTCAATGGTAGTATACGCTTATTTATATGTGCGATTTTTTGTATTATCACGTGGACACGTGGATATTAATGTGAGAAATTTAGCATAATTCATGATAATTATTAGTAGGTTAGCAATTTTATTTCATAAACATCTCGTTAAGAAATATTTAATAATTAATTAACACAAGAATTACACATATTATACGATCGGAGCCAGTTTAGTCAATGATTTAGAAACGAGTTCTGACAAAATGTTAAAACAAGATGAATAGTGTTATTTTTGAAAAAAAATTAATATTCAAAAATATGTTTGATAGTAATATTTAAAATTAATTTCTAATAAACTTTTTGAATGTTTAAAATAGTTTTCATCAAAATCAAAGATTAGAATAGGTTAACGTATTTTTGGGATAACCTTTTTTTTCAAAAATGAAAAAAAATTTCTACCAATAATTTTTTTTTTCAAAAAATGGTTTAAGAGTCATAAAGTGTTTTTCCATGAGTAATATAATTTTTTAACAGAGAATGTCTCATACTGTATATTCAATTTTATACTATAAATACCCCTTGCTCTGCATATTTAAAAGTTCTAGAAAATTTTGATTTCGATTCAAAACTAAGATTTTTTTTTAACACCATGTGAGTAAAAAAATTGACACTAGACAATAGGCCTGGATTGACCTAGTGTTTCGGGATTTTTAATCATAGAGACTAGAGTAACATTAGTCTCATTAACATAATTGTAAATATCCCTCACTAAAGAAATGAGTTATTTGAAATAGTGTACTCTTTCTAATTTGGTTAAAGAATTTTATATCATTTTTGAAAATAAAAATTTTTATACCCATGGCTCACCACAATCAACACCAAGCAATTGTTCACTCTCTCCTTCCTCATCATTTATTTCCCTTCCCCATGTAGGAGAAGGAGGAGCAGGAGGAGGAGCAGTGAATGGGCCCTACAACTGATGGATGATAAGCTCCCAACGCTAGTTCGGCTAACGACAGAGAGAGAGATAAAAGGAGGCCGGCAGAAAGGACACCAAATGTAGCCCCTTACTCAATATAGGGCCCATTGCTCTAGCCTCTTCCTTTGGTTTCCTACAAGTGCTGATGCGGCTGGGTCTTGCTAGTCGCGCTCTTATCCATGTGCTGCCATTTGTTTGCCTTGTTCGGAAGCTTCAGTTTCAACTGCCTGTAGTAAAGATCAAGGAGTACACTTGTACTTCGGCTAATAAGCTAAAGCTCTGGACATCGAAGCCCCTATCATGTAAGGCCTTTAATCATCCCGGAATCCTTTCCTATTTCAGTTAACATTTACCCATAATCCATTGAAGTAGCACCAGCGGCAAAGGAACATGTTCCTTCGACAGCGGCAAAGGAACATGTTCCTTTGACAGCAGGAAAGGCAGTTGACTTCGTTGAACCGAATTGAAGCAAAGACGCAATACATACAGAGGTTGGAACTGTAATGTAATAAAGATACATCAAGGCCAACCAACTTCTAAAAAAATGGAAGCTTAAGTTGACTCAATTGATGCATTAATGACCCAGTCAAAGGTAAAAGTAATATCTCACCCATACACGAAAACAAAACTACTTTAAATAATACAGATTGAGATTGAGAATCAGTTTCCCTTGGACGGATGCAGTTCCCGTTCGGGAGCCAAAGCTTGACTAAGGACTATCCGCCTGAGTCGGTAAAAGTCCTTGAATCTCAGTTTTAGTTCCGTAAATGGGTAAATATCCAGATTCATAGCCCATTGAATACCCGGTTTCCCCAATGCAAGGAGTATAAGCACTTGATCTAGTTGTTTTACGATTGATTTAGTCCTATAAGCAATAACAGGGATAACAGCAAAGTTACAGTCAAAGATTATTTTGTTGGGATGGTTACTTAAAGATGTGGGAGTCACTTTTTCTGGGCCTACTATTCTCTTTTGTGACAACAAGAGTGCTATCCAAATAGAACACAATGATGTATTGGTCAAGACTTTCCAGTTTATGCCCACTTCTATATGGTATCAGTTGTTGCTTCATTGAATTTGCTTCATTGAATTTGCTTCATTAATATGGTCCCCGGGGTCGCTTGGGAGCACCTTCTTGCTACAAGGATCTCCCCGAAATCTTTTATAGAAGAGGAAGCAAGGTTTTGGCTCGCAATAAAGCTAGGGCCCCGATCGACCAGGGCAAGCATACCTAGGAAGTCGAGATTAGGATGCCATTCATCCAGCAAAAGCAACTCCCTATCAATGCCCTTGAACTAACCTAAAAGGTTAGGTACGAAGGGCATTTTGAGGATGTATTTCATCAGCCAAGCACCCATATATTGATTTATTGAAAAAAAATATCAATTTGAAGAACTCATCCAATCTAACGCAAGGCTCGGAGAGCCTTTCAATTGAATTCCCATCAATTGAGAGTTTATATTATTCGCTAGTTAAGAGAGACATGCCTTACAAATGAGAAATATAAGAGATAAGCTAAGCAGGTAGACAGACTAGGCCACTAGCACTTGATGAGCTCAGAGCGATGAAAGAGCATTTTCGGGAGAAGGCTAACAAGGGCAATTGAGACCAGGAAAGACAACATTTTACTACATTTGAAGGTGACTAGTTACATTGACATGATAGGGCTTAAGCTGGACATGTTGCTGAAAAGAATGGAGCGTTGAGACGATCAACCTATGGAGATTTAGCTTCTTACTCAACCTAAATGGATCTTTCCATTGAGACAGAATGCTCCATTTTTTATGGACATAGACCAGGCATGCTAGGAAGTAGAAATAAGTTAAGCAGGAATCGATCTTCACAGAGGGGACCAGTGAGGGAGTGGGAAGAAAAGAAAGGGAATGGTAAGGCTTAAAATGAAATAGTAGGCAAATAAAGACAGTTGTTGAGAGAAACTATTAGACTTCTATATTGCGTTGCAAAGAGAGATAGAAGATGAAGATTTTCTGACGCAGTGCGGGCACTGGATGGAAAAGACATAGAAGAGAACAACCCACCGAAAGGGCATACCTCAGGAGCACCCATCTGCCCCAGAAAACATCAATATGCATGAAGCCGGCCTATGGATAGAAAGAAAAAAGCAGGAAAGTTAAAATGAATATGAAGGAAAAAAGATGCTTTGGGAGTGTGAGATACGCAGACGGGGAGTACGTAATCGAACAACCACAGGGGATTCCAGCAGTGATAGCTAAACTAACCAGATGGGCCGCCCAAAACCTAGAGCTGACATTGAAATCAGAAATCAACGTCGGATCCAGGCTATCCAAAAAATGTAACCTGAAGCGGAGGATCACAAAATGCAAGACAACAAGGGGAAAACCAAGTGCTTGTGTGAAAGAAGAAGCGAATGAGAGATTTTTGAGCCTACAAGTAGCAAGCACCAACAGCTGAAAAGCTGTTGCACGCTAGCTAGTAGTTTAAGGGGGTGCCCTTTTCGAAAATAGATATATAATCTAAGGTTAGCTTTTTGGAACCCTAGTTTTGGAGTTTTCCCCAACCTATACCTTACTAAAAAAAGGAGCTTACCCTTTTCAACTGGATTGCACTGTCGTAGAAACAATGGATCCGCTCGCTGGGCTAGATGAGCAACCTTCTATCTGGCCTCTGCACTAGTAGTGGACTGCCTTGCTTTTGAAATCTTTCATCCAATCTGACGCAAGGCTCGAAGAGCCTTTCAATTGAATTCCCATCAATTGCGAATTTATATTTTTTGTTAGTTAAGAGAGATGAATACTCTTTTTCATCTCTAACTCATTTCTTATCTGACTTTGTAAAAACAGAAATGAAAAAGATAGCAAGTTTTATGCACAAGTTTTTTTAGTGCTTTCTAATTCATAAGAATATAAGCATTTCTTTTCTTGAGCTACATATTTCTGCAACAAGATTGAGGCGCAATTAAAAGAGTTGGCCCTATCTTTTTTTTTTTTTTCTCAATTCGATTGCAGTCACTGAAGTCCTTCTTAATTGATGGTCCCCATTAGCATTAGTGCCATCACATAAAAAAACTAAAAATGGATAAATAACACATAAATTGAGGGCTATGCGGATCCTTGGTCGGTAAGCTCTCTATCAACAACAGGGGATCCTCCTCCTCCTCCCTCATAGGCTAGTGTCGTCGAAGAGGCTCGACGGGAGCAGACTCGTAATCGTGTGGACACCTTCTTACACAACTGAAGGGACAGATTTCGAGCGAGCGGGTTGCTCTCTGGATAAAGATGGGCTGGTTAAGCGAACCATCATGGTCCGCCAAGGATAGGGGGTCGTGGTCTGCTTGCTTCAATTCACTTCACTTACAAAGTGCTTTCCTAACGATCCTGCCCCCATCCTCCTCAGTAGAATGGAGTTATCAAGCGGAGAAACCATCGCCATATATTGGAGACTACGAGCCTACCCTTCTCGAGCCTACTAAAATAGCTTACGCTTACCAAGCCTAGTCTACAAAAAATAGGGCTACAACAAGCAAGATTTCCCCCCTTTGTTTGTTGTGGGTCCTTGCCATATTCTGCACCTTCCACGATGAGCTATTCCACCCATACTTAGATGACTGGTGGTATACTTTTCTCGTGGGCTATAACTATTCGTTAAACGACAACGTTAGCCACCACCACCTCCTTCTCCTCCTCATTCTCTTCCTCATCCTCCTCCTCCTCCTATACGATCAGTGAAGTGCCATGATCGGTCTGTACATCCTTCTTTAGGAGATTTTTAAGTTGATCAGCCCTCTTCGAGTAACTGACCATGAATCTTCAGTAATAGTTCACGAGCCCTAAAAATGATATTAGCTTATTTGGTAGTTGATGCGATATTGAATGAGTTCAGGGCTAAGGGCTAGAGCTTTCTTCCCACTCCCAGTAGTCTGTCTTCAGTAATTCACTTAGAAAGTCGTCTTTCATAAGCAGGAGCGTAGCGTTTCACAAATGAATATGCATGGTGTGTTTCTTCCCTTTATATCGGCTTATGTCATTTTCACATAAATGTTGTAATAAATCTTACCTCCCATATCTCTACTTCTGCTAACCAATGCTAGAATTGGGATATCGAGAAAGAGAGTAGACTGTAGAGGGTTCAACTAAGAAAAGGTAAGCCAGTTGGGCTTACCTTTTTCAACTGCATTGTACCACCGGGAGGGGTCCATACCCCCTTTAGATAGAGGGAGCCCCCATGCTTGTAGAGCTAGAACTACTGCTACCGTGGAATCTGCGATCACACATGAGTACCTCGCCTTCCAAAAAAATGGCTACTAATTAGCACTAATGTTAATGGGGACTATCGATCAAGAATGACTTCGGAGATTGAAATTGAATTGAGAAAAAAAGAGAAAGATAGGAGGAGGAGGAGGAGGTTGTAAGTGAGGTGAGGTACTTCTTTTGGTTTGAAAAAAGGTCGCCCTCTTTTTGGTTGAAGCAGCCACGACTTTGGTCGTAGCTTCTCCTACTTCTCCTCCTCCTCCTCCGAGGACGAGCAAGTGGTCAAGTCGTGAAACTTTTTCATTTTGATCAACATGGCTAAAGTGGATTGGGTTTATGTATTTAAACTGACTACGACCAAAGTCATGCCTACTTCTACCAAAAAGAGGGCGACCCCTTTTTCAAACCAAAAGAAACAAGGTAAGAGCACGTGCATAATATTCTGCCAACGAGTCAACCCGACTGGAGGAGGCTCCAATGATTTGGGGATACCTTCCATTCTCTTATTGTAACTCCCTCCCTCAGGGCTAGGGCTGCTTTTCAATCCAGCTACAATAGTCAATCCTCTAAAAGGCTTGTTCTGTCTAGCCTGAATCGTCCATCGCTAGTGTAGTAAAGACATGAACCGTATGTTATGTGTATTTCAATAATGAATGAATGCACGATCATAAATAATGAGCAGACCAGTTGACTTTTTTTTGAAGTAGGACTAATCCGAGGAAGAATCGTAGTTCCTGCACCTTGCGTGGCGTCTCCCAGTCCACCACGGCTTGCACGCACCTTCTCTTGATCCAACCAACTCATGCCGACTCCAATCCAGTGCCCAAAGAACTAGACCTTATGCAAAGCACCTTTTTACCTTATGATTTGGAACAAAGCTCTATGTGAAAAAGGTGCTCCACGTCTTCTTCCAATGAGACTACGAGAAACTTCTCTACGGTGAAATAAGTCATTCATCTTTGTGCAAAAGGAGGCATTGGTTAGACCAAATGGCATTACTATAAACTCTAATGCTCTAACCTCACGCATGTCTTCTTACCCTTGTCGCCCTCGGCTATTCACACTTGGTAGTACCCCGGTTGCCAGTCCAACTTGGTGAAAGACCTTCCCGCACCTAATTGATCAAAAAGTCCACGATGAATGGCACGAGCTCTTTTTTTAGTATTGTTATGGGCTCGATAGTTGATAAATAGGCGGAGGCTTGCATCATGCTTATTCTGGAACAAAGCTTCCAGCATAACTTTCACTAAAGGATTCCCTCAACCAACCTTCCATCGATTTTATGGCAAACTACTCTCCTCTGCCTGCCCTTCTCTTAAGCGCTTAATAGGTTATATGAATGACTATCTCTTAATGAAATATGCGATCCCTTCTCTTTATCTTTATCAGTCAATCGGCTGTCCATCCATGTCATGCTATAAACCATTCCTGGAATACAGTCTATCTCTATCTCTATGGCTTGATTTATTTAGTCAAAAGACTGGTTAAAATGATCGAATGTACGTTGATGCGTTAACTGGGTTTCTTTCTTTAGTAACACAATCTGTTTAATCAATTGAATAGATAGGTCAATTGGGTAGATGGTGGGAAATTCAAATGCTCTTTTGAGCATTCTTTTTTGTTTGAGTTTAACATCAATTTCTTAGTTTCCATATCCTGGTCAAGGCTATCAAACGATTCATTCCTCTTAGGTTAGTTCAAGACTAATGATAAGTAGGTAGGAATGGCAGGGCCTAAATGAGCTAGGCTTCGTTAGTCAGTTCTCCTTTTATAAGCTATTCTTAATGTCGCTCGGCCTCCCCTCTATCAAATAACGAGTGACCCATACATAGCATAGATTGGGAAATTGAAGCGAAGCATCCCCTCTGCTTATGAAAATTGGTTAGGTGTGGGTTTTCTTGGTCGGTCATGCAGCTAGTGTATTTTGGCACGGTATGTCATACATAGCATAGATTTAGAAAGAGAACGATTGATTTTTTTCTGTTTCAGTAGTGGTTTATGTCCTAATTCTACTTGACTTTCTTTATTTATCTAACGGAAGTTTCTTGTATCGGGCCGAATGTGCCGGAGGCTAAAAATCGACATCGACTATCCGGCCGACGGCACCGGCAGAGGTGGCTCCAACTCATCACAATCTTGCTGTGCAACCCCCCGGGAGGAAATTTCCCAAGAAGATCAATAGACTGAGTTGAAAAAACCTCTGATGCTCGACCACGAATGGCGGCTGGAACTTTTAGATCCACTATCTTGTCACTTAATTGGAAAAATGATGAAGCTGCACTTGTGGACTTTATGGATCTTATCGAAAACAAATGAACGTAGAAAAAACGATTGAAATCACTCCACGTCGAGATTGATATAGTTGGAAAAATATTTTGTCGAATCGAAACAATGGGTATATGTATTACCCATACAAAGAGCAACTTAAAGAGGGTACCTTAGATACATATTTGAGACAAATCGATATTCGCCAAAGTGCTCCTTATACACGGATTGAAATAGTAATTCAAAATTTGCCCTGACCAAATATTCATGAGTTTCGAATGAAGAATGAAGAGTGCCCTACCCAAGCAAGTATATACTCCTATCAAAATTAAAAGCGTGATTTTACTAAACAAGCAATAAAATCCCTTTCTTTCTATGTTCTTAGTCAAGCCTACGCCCAACAATCTTTCTAAAGCACTAACGAACTATGATTTACTTCATGGATGAGGTCTTTGGTTCAAGTCCAGGATGGCTCAGTTGCGTTAAGGAAAAGAATATAAGAAGCATTTGACTCCTTCATGCATGCCCCACTTGGCTCTGGGGGATATAGCTTGGACAAAAGAAAGAGGCCCCCCGAATTTCATTAGTTCCAGGTTCAAGTGCCTGCTCATCCATCTTCATTCCAAAGGTGAACATTTCTATTGAGTGACTGTAACGACTATGGTTTACAGTCTAACCAACCCTTTCTCTTGCCTAGGTGGAAGCTGACTACAGGGCTCGCTTAACGGGATACACAAAATTGGGATCTCTCTCGCATGTAACTCTTTCTATCGGGAAAATGACTCGAACCTACTAAAATAGCTTACGCTTACCAAGCCTAGTCTATAAAAGAGGGCTACAACAAGCAAGATTTCCCCATTTGTTTGTTGTGGGTCACGCCTCACCGCAGACACTGAATGAAACGAGTGGAGATCTTCCTTCTCCCTTGTTAATGAGGAAATTCATTGGCAAATGAAAAATCTATCGTTTTCATTTAACATTCCAAAAAAACCTAGAATGAAAAATCTACCGTTTTCACTTAACAATGAGGAAGCTTTCCTCAATGGGCGAGAGGTGCACCTAACACACCTACCCACTCATCAATCATAGTGTTCAGCTGACTTGCACTGATAGACCCCTATTGTATTGGAATTAGGCGCCCATCTTTTTACGGATGTCAATTAGTCTCTTCAATGTTTGATTTTACTCTATGTTAGAACATTTCTGTGAATGCTATTCTGATCTAAGTGGTCTTATTCTATGTCCCATGTTAGGAAGCATTACTCCCCTTTTCATTCTGAATTCAAGAATACATCCGATATGATTGATTAGTCTGTGTGCCTCTCTTATTACTTTTTTGTATCCCTCTATTCCTCAGATACAATTCGATCCTTCTATGGCCATAAAGGAGATATGGTGTGGGGAGGGATAAGTGAGGAGACTAATGCTTATTGGAGACTGGAACTACTATGCGATACTAAGGTCGAGTGACCTACCAACAGGAAGTAGAACCCCCTCATTCCGATCATCCATGAGGCCAACTAAGTGCTTTTAGGGGGAATCAAATCTTTCTTTATGTCTTTCATCATCCCTTCTGAAACAACCATGAAATGGATGGGAGGAAGTGGTAAAGAATGGCTTTTTGGGGTCTCATATTCTTTCTATATGACAGGACAAACAAAGAGGAAGGGTTGGTTCTTTCATTACATTGATAGAAGTCTAACTAGAAAATGATCTCTCTATGACTTTGAGAAGAAAATCTCGTTCGTTTGACTGACGAACTACGTGGGAAAATGGACCTTCCTTCTTTCATTGATTTTCAGCAAGCATTTTTGTAAAGGCACAATTTTATTTGGTTTCCTTGACTCATCATCCTCCTCCTCCTTTTCCTCCTCCTCCCCCTAAACCATAAACCCTTAGTTGGGTTTCAGGCTATTAAAGGTATTCTGCTACTAGTCCATGCATACAATAGATATTTAAAAACAACTAGCTCGGCTGGTATCTTCAAGCTACAGGGAGAGACCAAAGGTTTGGAACCTTGAGCCTAAGGCGTGCTCAGAGTGCTAAGGAAGTAGAGAACTTCATCTTCGATGTTTAACAATATTTTTGATTGGCTCATATACCAAAATCAAAAAAAGTGAGCATTACTTCCATCTATCTTGTAGGTGATGTTAAACTATGGTGGAAAAGGAGAGTTGAGGATTCTTCAAGCCAACCTATCTCCGATTGGCCAGAGATGAAACAAGACCTGATAAATCCATTTTTGCTGTGTAATGTCCAATGGCTAGCAAGAGACTGATTAAGGCTTTTGAGGCAAATTGGTTGAGTTATAGAGTATGTGAAGAGCTTCGAATCTCTGATGCTCGAAGTGGGTAGTATAAGTAAAACATAGAAGCTTTACAACTTTATGGTTGGATTGTAGTTGTGGGTTCATCCTAGCAAACTAAAAAATGTAGTGTCTTTCTCCTATTCTTATTGGTAAATAGCGTCTTGAACAAATGCATTATTGAACGAAAGAGATGCTGGGTCGGTCAATTGCATTAGGTAGGAGATGTAGGACCTGTATTAACCGCAAGTGCATTTGCTATTCGATTCCATCCTCGATCCAACCAAATTTTGATTCCTTTATTTCTCTTCTTTACTTTTAAGTGAAAGGGGGGGGGGTGACAAAGGGTGTACTTTCTTTTCTCTGTCGCCGTCTCATCAATGAACGTAGATTGATAGTTGCCTAACTGAGCAGAAGTATGCCATAGATCTTTGAATTGACCATGGAATGCTTCACAAGTTGCCCTGTGCGACTCCAACTTAATGCCAAGCTGTATTCTCATGATGGCGAGTAGCTATCAGATCCATCAGCGTATAGGAGTATGTATGGTGGGTGGTCTCCTATACTTTACTCTGACTTGCCCAGAGATTTTCTTTGCTTTTGGACTTGTAGACAAGTTTTTACAGTCTCCACGAGTCTCTCATTTAGTATCTGATAAACGTATTTTGAGATATCTAAAAGCTTGACTATTATGGAAACATTGCCATTACTGTCTTTTCTCTGTCGCCGTCTCATCAATGAGCGTAGATTGATAGTTGCCTAACTGAGCAGTACGCCATAGATCTTCTAATCCACCATGGAATGCTTCACAGGTTGCCTTGTGTGACTCCAACTTAATGCCAAGCTGTATTCTCATGATGGCGAGCTGCTATCAGATCCATCAGCCTCTAGGAGTATGTATGGTGGGTGGTCTCCTATACTTTACTCTGACTTGCCCAGAGATTTCGTTTGCTCTTGGACTTGTAGACAAGTTTATACAGTCTCCAAAGGTCTCTCATTTAGTAGCTGATAAACGTATTTTGAGATATCTAAAAGCTTGACTATTGTGGAAACCTTGCCATTACTGTCTATCCTTAGTCTATTAGTCAAGCTTGGCAACCCCCACCTATGAAAGTGAAAGTAAAGTATTAATGCTGGTGATGTTACAGATCATCGCTCCACTACTGGATTTTGCTTTTTCTTTTGTGACTGTAAAATATCGAAACATACACATTCATATTCATTAGATAAAATATTTTTTTAAGATCTACTGAGTACTTGGGAATACTGACTGATGTGGTGAGTGATCGGGATGCTCGGTTCACAGGACATCTTTGTTTGAGTTAATAGGAACTAAACTCAACTTCTCTACGACTAATACTCAAAACGACGGGCAGACAGAACATGTGAATGGTCTCTTAGAAGAATATTTGAGACATTTAATTGCGGCCAATCAACATAATTGGGTTGATCTTTTGGATATTACCACATTCTGTTATAACCTTAAACTTAGTTCTGGTAATGGGGTGCGTGCATTTCTAAGGGAGGGAATATCGCGAGTGGTAAGGCTAAATCTTCAGGGCCTTTTTTGACTTCTTCGCAAGCCAAAACAACAAAAAGTGGGGTTGCCTGATCCTCAAGCTCATCACTCCATTTTGTGCTTATTTTATGTCATGCATCATGGCTGGGTGAGTGGGCCCATTGCAAATAAACCTCAGTGCTTCCAATCTGGTTAAGCGCCTTTTTAAGATGGAAAACTTGGGAGCTTTCCTCTTCAAAATAGAGGTGAATTTCTCATAGCGGAGTAAGGAAGGTGCCGAGGTCTTAATAGAAATGGGTTGATAATCCTGTCTGCTAGGCTTTTTTTTTAACTTCCCTTCGCCTTTCTGCCCGTGAAATCCTTTTCTTCTATTTTTTCCCAACGAGATATCCCCATTCTTTAGTATTGACGCATATATTAGTTAACAGGGTTCTCGAGAATCATCCGAACATTTTGAGATACAATTGTCAAATGGGGGAAGAGGAGTGAAAGGCGTCCCTAAGCTTTCCGGCTCACTAGTAGGTGACGAGGGGATCTCTACATGCAATTCGCTCACTTCGGGAAGAACGAACGGAAAGAGGAGGCCTTTGCTATATCTACTTCTTCCTCTTCCCAAGAATGAACAATTTGATAATAAAAGATTTTCTTTGTTTATAATATAAGTTATATATAATAATAATAATAATAATAATAATAATAATAATAATAATAATAATAATGATAATAATAATAATAATAATATAATAAAGATGAAATTAAGCAAGTGGCCCTTTCACGACTCAAACTGCCAGTATGCTTTCCGGCTCATAACGATCGACTCAAACGGGTGGGGGCTCTCTATTTGCTTGCAATGTCGGATGTTCGCCTTTAGTTAGAAGTAGAAGTAGATGGCCCCGTTTGCCCCACACTTAAGAAAAAGTTAAAAGTATGGATTAAGTAAAAAAAAAGAGTGAGAAAAAAAACTTGGTTATAGGAATCGAAGGTTAGGCCGACTCCTTTGAGTATAGCTACACCTAAAAAAATGGATTCTTACCGCCCCTTCTTTCTATGTTGCCAATTCCGTGCATACAGTTGCCTAACTACTTTTTTCCTCCGACTTCTTTAGCCTGGGAGCCTAAGGCGTGCTCGAAGTGCACACTAAGTAGTCCAAACCCCCATATAGCTTAGAATTTTTGAGCAATTGGAAGCCGCTTTCGATGAGGAGGCTGATAAATTTATATTATGCAATCGTTTTTGTCCATCTTTATCAACCAACTCCCATCTTTCCATCTTTCCTTGTAGAGTTTACCACTCTTCATAGCTTCTTGAATTTTTTGGGCCTCGCTCTCTGAGTTCAAGAGTATACACTCTCGTTCATACGACTCTGTCCCGGCATAAGCTAAGGTCAATGTAGAGAAAATGAGCACTCTTAGACTTGTTAATGCACTGACTTGATGAAGCTTCATACTTGTGAGGTTCGATATAGATTTATTTAAACCATTGTAGAAAATAAGAGTCTCATCCAGTGATGAAGATAGATGATCTGCCACAATTGTCAAATCCCAAAAGTGCATTTTGGAAGAGAGAAGATAAACCCTTGCTAAGTGCTTCCTTTACAATAAATGAAGAGTCTAGGGTTCCAAACCTTGACGAAGTCTTCTTGAGCTTATAAAGAAACCATAAGATGATCCATTGATCAATACAGAAAAGTTTGTCTTTTTCAAACCGCTTTTTATGAGTAAAACGAAAATGTTTGAGAAAGAAAATTGACCTATGACGTAAAAGAGGAAATCTCATTCCAGACGATCGTATGCCTTCATCATATCAAGTTTGAAGATTATATTGCCTCCATATGTGTGCCTATCAATTTCTTTCATAAGTTCATGAACAATGGTTATGTTATCAGATATTAAACGATCTTTAACAAACGCACTTTGTTCTTTATAGATGATGTCAGTGAAGAATTTGTGTGAAGCTTATGAAGTAAGGTATGCACGAACCACTTGGGCGAGGTGATAGCCTAAGCAAACTACCAAGGGTCCTTAGCCTTTGGAGTAAGTAAATCAACCATAACTTTGGAATCAATTTCTAGAACAATAGGACATGTACTGATTTCTAATATTGATTTGAACAGTAAGATTCTCCCTCAAAGTTCAACGACACATGAACATATATCAAATCAATGAGAGCTAGCTACCATTAAATAACTAAGATGATTTATTATAATACAACCACCTCCAGACTCGAGTTTATCAATGGAACTAAAAAAAGAGTTTGAGCTCTTTTGGCTTACTTTTAGCCATGCAGGGAGGCTATCCGCATGTGTCCTAAAGTGACGTCCATTTTTTGGTAATGGTTATACTCGAGAGAAAAGTTTGGAATTCGACCTCTCCTTATACGCAGGTCATGGACTCCTTTTTTGTTTAAGATCCCCTTTCAGCATTTAATTATTTATTGAGCCTGGTGTGGAATCACCATCATTACACATTCATTGTTGGTCTGACTGCTGTTCTATCTTTTTTAGCGGTTTCCCCAGAGATCTTTATCAATAATGCAACTTTCATTTTGCTCATTCATGGAGTTACGAAATCCCCCCGCTCTCTTCTCTTAAATGTAGTTTTTCTAGAATACTCTCACATGCTTCATAGCTTCAACAAGCCCCTTTGTTATTATTAATAAGATAGGGTTCAAAACTTTTATTGAAGAAAGAGCTCTTGCCTTCAACTCAAACAGAAGGTTAGTTCCGCAATGCAAGCCCGATCTGTATGTTTGTCACATCTCTTTTTTTAATAGCCCCTTTCTGTGTCCTAACAAATTCAAGACAACAACTAATGAACCTGTCTACACATCTCTTTGACAGTTGTAGGTGTGGAAAGAGGTGTCCTTTAGGCACATGCCAACTGTTTGACAAAAGGCACTTTCAAGATCAGTGAGTTGGTGCTCAAGTATGGAATTTGATCAAACCAGTTATAAAAGAGTTTTTGAAAAAGTGTAATTGAGTTTCAACTAGATTAGGACTAAAAGAGCTGTTAGTTAAGCCTTCGATATTCTTTGCTTCTCCCTCTCTGTATAGGATCGATAAATCATATCTGTTTTCCTATTCTATCTTTTCTTCTCGGCTGGTTCACTAAAAAGATTTCTAAGGGCCCTTAGCATTCATAGTTCTTAACTAAAAGGACCTATTAGACAAATCCAGGTTTTGATTTTACTTCTAGTTCTGGACTGATGGGAACTCCTACTCATAAACGAGTAACTTCATAGCTTCCAGCTTATAATACCTTTTGGGACTTTAAGCTAAGTAAGGAAAAGGCCTTCCTTTCACCAGGCTTTTAAAAAATGTAAGAATATAGAGTAGCTATCAGAATCGAAAAACACCATTCCTTTATTCAGGCTCCTAGCAACATGAATCCTTAGCCCACAGCTGCAGCCTTGGCTGACTGAGAGAGCTGAGCTGGCTATCCAAGCCCCAACCTAGTTTAAGCAACCTTCCGCCGAACTGACTTAACTAGAGATGGATGTGTTAGGGAGAGGAATCCTGACTGAACTAGGGCGATTGTAGAGGCCCAACTAAAAGAAAGGGTCGTTAAAAAAGAGAGCACCATAAGGGGGGTCCTTGAAGAACTGGTCTAGGTTACGGAAATAAAAATCCTTTTGAGGTACTTCCACTTCACCAGAAGATCAAGGCCATGTCGAAAGAGGTACTTCCTCTTAGCCATTCACTAGAGTGCTTTCATATCAGGAATGTCGACTTGCACTTGCAATAGGTAATAGAACTTTCTGGAATCCTTGCTTCTGGCTTATATTCACATAGTCCACTCATAAGAATAAGATGTTCAACTCCCTAAAACATGTATAAGCTGCCTAGATAGGTATTTTCAAGTCGAATGAGAATAGTTTTAGGAAGAAAACAAGGAAGAATGAGGCCTTCATAACTGATATGCCAAACCACCCTATAACTCGAGCTGCTTTAGATCGGTGATCTCGGTCATCATTATACGCAAGGCAATTCTAGTTTGTCTTTCTCTTTTTGAAAGCTAAAGAATGAAGTCAGTTCGATACATTACTCTAAGGCCAGTTGCCTATACAGTGAGTTTATAGTATAGTTAGCTTTGGTTATCGGCTACTCTCTAGATTAAAGATGTTTTTTTTCTCTTTTTGAAAGACTTTCATCTTTCTTTCGTTAGTTAACCCACCTTTTTTCTAAAATGGATTGTAACCCCTCACCCTGCCTGTACCACAACCACTCATTATCCCTTACAACCACCTTTTGTCTACAATCTTGATAAAGTCCCTTAGAATTAAGAAAAAAGATACAGAGAAGAGAGAAAGGGAAGATTGTGAGAAGATTGGGAACATGACTATCTCTGGCAGATGTTTTAAGCGAGACAACCTGAGAAAAAAATGCATCTTTAATAGCTTTTTTATCTTTATTTCTTGCTTATATACTCATAGAACGCGTAGTTCCTTATATTATCAAATTTTCTACCCCGAGTTTTGAAATGGTTTAAACACCAATTCCACAGGTAAAAGGTTTAGTATGTAAGTAAAAAGGCCAGATTTTCCTGGAATCCTACCAAGAGTCAGTTTATAATAAACCAAGGGAAGTTCTTTGGATATATAGTCTGAAAAGATGGATTCAAAAGAGACCCAGATCAATTAGTGAAAATTACAGAAATGGTGACTCCAATAACGACATGTTTATGGTGTCCGATCCTTTCTAGGACTTTTGACTACTAAAGATTCATTAACATTTAGCCAAAGATGCACATCCTTAGGAGTCATTTCTCAAGAAGAGCCTTCCTAACTAGATTATCCCACTGTAGAGTAGAAGGTTGTCACCGACTAAGTTTTTGAATAGGAATATGAATATGAATCTTCCCAACTCAAGTCAAGCAGAGCGTAGAGAGGAAAGAGGAGAAGAGAAAGAAAGAAGTTCTCAAAAAGGGATTTATAGATAGACATTTTTATTGATAATGCTTAAGGTCCCACTTTACTTTGAACTCGATTGTGATCCTCATTGTGTACATCATTATGTACTCCTCCTCCTCCTCCTCCTCCTGCTCCTGCTCCTCATCCTCATCCCCTGCTCCTTCTCCTCCTCCTGCTCATGTTCCTCCTTCTCCTCCTCCTGCTCATGTTCCTCCTTCTCCTCCTCCTGCTCATGTTCCTCCTTCTCCTCCCGCTCCTCCTTTTCCTCCTCTTCCTCCTCCACCTCCTCCTGATCCTTCTCCTACTCCTGCTCCTCCTCATCCTCCTCCTCCGATTCTTATTATTCAGTGGACCCTATGATTCTTCAGTGAGAATGTGACCCATTCTTCTTCTTTTTTTCCAGCGAGACTCATTTTACCGTTTACCCTTTTAATTATCTCTTGATTCTTAAGTACCATTAATCCACCAGTGAATGACTAATTTACAATTTTAATATAAAATTGAGCTCAATAACTATTCAGTTTTAGAATTAACACTTAAGTGAACCAATATACGATCTGTCAGGAAAGCTTGGGTTCTAAATCTTGTAAGATCATATTCCCAGCCATCCATATTATTGAATCTCCAAAACAAAAGTATCTATCATGTTTTACAAACAAATCTTAATAAGTGAATCAAAAGATCCAATAGACATGTATATGAGTTCATGAATACTCAGGAGTCAGCTAATCTATATATGATCATCGAATTGATGCGTATTAAATCTTTATGATAAACGACACGTTGATAAAGATATTAATTCACATCGTCAAGTCATATATAATCTCATTATATAAAGTACATTCACTAAGATATCTATCTATATCAATGATCTAGATCTAGATCACACATATTCATAATGCTTAGTGAACCGTACACTCAACCATTCATTAAAGATTCCATACTTTAATATGTTGCTGACAATTCTATTCATTGTCTATTATCTTAATCCTCTCGTACTAATACAAGATCATAGTTTCATTAATGAATATTAATGAATATTGAAAATAACAATTATAAGAAAAATGTAATCCTCATTAAATTCCATATCAAAATGTCAATACACATGCTTTGGGGGCATAACGCCTAACAATATCCCAGTTGTCCTAAAAAAATGTGGCATTTCTCTTAATCCCATGTTACGCACGTGACCCTCAAATGACTTTGCAGGAAGTGACATGGTAAATGGGTCAGCTAGGTTCTGATCCAACGTTATCCCCATAACAGTCAGAGCCAGATTCTGATCTAACGTCATCTTCGTAACAGTTATATCACCTCAGTGTATGACACATACGTCAATTTTTGGCTATCCTTATCTGATTTCTAATCAGTATACCTAGTGCGATTCAGGTCTCCACCTGAATAAATAAGCACATACTTTCTCGTTCTCCTAAGATACTTGAAAATGTGCTTTACTGCATTATAATGTTCTGAACCTGGATTCGATTGATAACGATTGACAATTCTCACTGCATAACAGATTTCTGGTCTCGTATACAATATGACATACATGAGACTTCCAAATGCTAAAACATAGAGAACCTTTCTCATAACCTGTTCCTCCTGAGGTATCTTAGGACATTGTTCCTTAGAGAGGACAATTTCATGTCTGGTCAGTAGTTGATCTTCTTAGAATTCTTCATAGAGAATCTCTCCAGCACCTTATCAATATAAGATACTTGAGAAAGTGCCAAGAGCTTGTTCTTTCTATCCCGTAAGATTTGGATGCCCAGAACATAGCTCGCTTCTCCCAAATCTTTCATTTGGAATTTCTCAACTAACCACTTCTTTACCTTTGACAAAGTTTCTATATCATTTCCAATGAATAGAATATCGTCAATATAAAGAACTAAGAAAATCACTATCTTATCTTTGATGTATTTATAAACACATGCTTCATCAAAATTTTGCTCGAAACCATAAGACTTCATAATCTCATCAAAGGTAAGATTTCAAGGTCTAGATACTTGCTTTAATCCATAAATGGATTTAAATAATTTGCATACTTTCTGATCTTGCCCCTTTTGTACAATTCTAGTTGCATCATATCGATACTTTCTTCAAAAGAGCCATTCAGAAAAGCTGTCTTGACGTCCATTTGCCATATCTCATAGTCAAAAGTAGCGGCTATGGACAAAATGATGCGAATGGATTTGAGCATGGCCATATGGGAGAATATCTCTTCATAATCGACTCCCTCCATTTGTGTATAGCCCTTGGCTACTAACCATGCCTTGAAAGTCTTTACTTTCCCATATGCACCTCTTTTCTTCTTAAGAATTCATTTACATACATTGGGCCTGACATATTCAGGTGGATCTACAAGTTCTCAGACAAAACTAGAATACATAGATTCTATTTCCTGGTTCTTGGCATCTTGCCATTTTTCCTTTTTAGGATAATTCATTGCTTCTTCATAAAATAATGGATTTTCCTTATTAGTGTTTGACACTAGGACATGTGCCTCAAGTTCGTAGCGTACTGGTTGTCTCACAACCTCCCACTACGATGTTGCACCGGGGTTTTCTTTGCAGATTCCATGACTTCATTTAGAATATACCGCCTTAGGGTTGGTCAAAACTAAACTACATCACTTCCTCCTATTTTGTTAAGAAGTCCAACCTTGGTATTGGTACAGCTCGAAACCTTCCTTAGGGGGATGAAAACAAAGCCGTCTCGGGGCCCTTACTGCACCTCATAGTGTTGTACTAATGATGGAGACCATAGATTACATTGACATGCCAATCTTCTCCCACTCACTATTTTATGATCATGTGTTTCCATTTTAACAAATTAATTAATTCCAAATTAACCAATGGTTAAAATAATAACTTTATGAATATTTAATAATCAGTTATACCAATTTCATTAGTCTAAGTTCATTTAACTATCTAAAGCGCCTAAGTCATAATTATGTGAACTTAGATTAACTAATTAATTATATTCATCAAACTTTAATTAAAACGCTTTTACTAAAGTCGGTTATCCTAAATGTTACTATAGCCCTTAGTGTGGTGTGAAAACCAAGTTATAACTAATTCAAATCTAACAGTTTACTTGCTATTGATTTCATAAAACAATTCATATAAACATAATAGGACAATCCTAATAAATCATGTTTCTATTGATGAGATGCATGATCAAATAAATCTGTGTGGGATTTTCATGTATGACATATGATCGACTAATGCATGGACTGTTGAAATATGTCCATAAAATAGCGTGTAATAACTATTTATTGTATTATTGAATTCGTATGAATAAATTGAAAGTTTTATTTTAAATTAAAGTGTGTTTATAAATTACTCAAGCCCTAGAACTTTCATCAACGAACGAAGAGTGGAGACATCTTCTAAGAAAGTTCAGAATGATATTCACAGTCTTAGTATCGACTGACAATCGAATTCAATTGCGATTGTTAGGTTGAACCAATTGATACCAGGTCTTGGGGCATGGGAGTGGAGACTCAAACGGTTAACCTAGACATATTATGAACATGTTGAATTGATTGGTAAAAAATTAGTTTAGATCCCAAAACCATTTACCAAGCCCTAAATCTAATTGTTACACCTTAAGGGTATTTTCATAATTACCTTAATCATGAGATGAATACGTAGCTTGACTTAGTTAGTTGCAATCTTCGATATGTCAAATGAGTGAGTTCAAATTGGCGGGCAATATATCTATTGTTAGGATTATAATTCAATTAAGTTGGAATTACGTGATTCACAAATATGTAAATTTGTGGTTCGATTATGAAAGTAACAGTATCACCTTATACTTTATTGATGCGTGTGTGAATAAATTAACCTGGTCAGGTATTCAAGGAATTGAGTCATTGATTAAGACTTGTGAATTGTACGAGACAATTTACTATTATATCTTTCTTATTCACAGTCAATAAAATGAGTTAAGGAAATAATAACAAGAGGGGTGAAGTGGTAATTTTATATTCACTATTGTTATTGATATTCAGGATGAGTATCATGTTAAAATATTCTGTGGACCGTGAAAATTAAATTGTTTATTTATACTAACAGAAAATGTAGCGCGCATGAATCGAGAGTTGATTCGGCGTCGAACCTATAGTGGAGTCGTACGATGTCAGGATTAAATAGGTCGAGAATTTATGGAGATAAATTAATCCGAAATTTGAATCCTTAACTTTGCTCGTGTGGGTTTATTCTGTCTCAGAAATAGCTCATGAGAATTGGAATATAGAATTGAAGTAAATTTGATCAAAATGTGTTTTGGTGCCAAGATATATTTTCTACACCTATATGTGATGAGTGATCACTTAATTAGTTAAATGTGATTATATGTATTGAAATTAATTAGTCTATTAATTTATAATTATTGGATAATTAGTAAATAAAAAAATTAATTAATTAATTGATAATGATCAATTAATTTATCAATTATATTGATGAATCTCAATACAACTCAAACTCTAGGGAGTATTACAATTTTCGGCAATTATGAATACATAGGGTGAATTTTCATAAATTTAAAAATATATGGAGATATTTGTAAATATCAAAAATTATATTTTATAAATATATAATGGTAATTTGATTGCAGATAGATCTTGGATAAGATACAGTTGCTTGTTAAAAAAGTAAATTGAGAAAAACATTTTCCTTTCCCTCCCTATTGCCGCCGAAAATTATATTGAATTTGTATTTATATTCTTCAATCGTTTTGAGAGCCCACACTCAAATTCCTTCACGAAATTCTCGTGAGATATATTTATGCAATTAATGGGTGATTTTGGTGGACGAAATTCACAAATCATTCTTGGAGTTCAAGTGCGTGATTCAGATCCCAAAGCTTGAAGAATATGAAGAACGCTCAAAGGAATTCTGCCAGTTCAGAAATTCTCTGATACAAAGTATATTTGGAAAAATTGTTTCTAACCTTATCTTCTCGTTTAATGCCGTATATGCATAATCACACACTGTTTGGCTTTAGGTTAATTAATTTGATTAAATAAGTTAATTGAATTTTTTTTCATATTCCGCCCACGAACCTTTTGTGGTTCAAACTTATTTTTAATTAATTTTAAAATCAACCGTTCCCAACAATTGGTATCAGAGAAATAGTTCTTGATTATGCATATTGATATTTGAAATGAACGTATCGTGAATTTTGTGGATATTGGCATATGATTTTGTATGGCAGATTCAAAACTGTTTTGAATGTGTTATGTGATTGGTCCCTAACTATTGGCTCCAGGCGTTTTTATTTCAATTTAGAATTGATGTACGCCGGATTTGAGGCATATGATTTTATGTAATTTATTTTGTGGCAAAAGTTGTAATCTTATAAATTTGATGTAAAACCGTCGTCGCCTCGATTTCATCACTGAAAACTGCTCGGAACCGCCACCGAGAAGTCGTCGGACAACCACCGAGAAGTCGTCGGACAACCACCGAGAAGTCGTCGGAATGCACTCTTCATGCCATACTTATTAATCAAGTCGGAGTTACTGTTCATGCCATAATTATTATTCAAGTCAGAGTTATTGTTCCAGCGACCGCGGTTCTGTTTCGGTGCTCGTATCCGCCGCCGTCCGCTTCCGTGCCCTGCATGGTGACTAGGGGTTATGAAACCCTAGGCGATAACAATTAGGGTTTAGGAAATCCTGTGATGTTTCCCGACAACCTTTATCCTATTTTTTTTATCTTCTAAATTTTAAATTTTAAATTTAAAACGAATAAAAATATTATTTTGAATTCAAAGATATTTATTTATTTTATCTTTTCATCTTTTAAATTTTGAATTGAGAATATAAATATCAATGCTATCTTTTAATCTTTTGTTTTGTTTTTAAGAAGAAAAAAAGGGAGGATAATTAATGAGATTATTTAATTAAGAAAATAGTTTTTCTTAATTTAAGGGTTTTAATCAGAATTTAAATTTTGAAGTTTTAAAATTTGAAATTTGAATTTGAAATTTGAAATTTTTTAAAATGGGAATGAACTTTTGTAAAGAGTTATAAATTGGTGGGACAACCTGAAGGACGAATAAACAATTACAGACAACATGAAAGTTTGTAAATTAATTTATAATTTATTATTCTTTTTGGGTTATAATTAGAAATGAGCCAATAGGGAGGTTAATTTTAAATGTATCATTTAATTTTAATCGCGCATCATCATATAACATAACATATAGAACTAAGGATATGCCAATATCAAATTATCATGTAGCATGTACACGCATCATTGAAGATTAATTACAATAGTTATAATTTAATTACAATGCGAAATCTATAGTGGTTATGATTTTAAATTGAGATTTAAATTAATTAAATGATTTATAAACTTCATCATGCTTTTCAAATTAATAAAAGTTATGTTTTGAAAAACAACAAAAAATCTAAAGTTTTTTTTAAAACTAAGTGGGATGGTCGTTTACGTTGAAATGTTCTCAAGGTTTCCAACGCGAACTTGATTGTGCCACGAGGAATGGTTTAGAACCACCTATAGCGGTACTCTCTTCAATGGGAGAAACTTTGGAGTCATATCGTTTTGAGTCATTGAGTTTCTTGAGAAGCTAAGACCTTTAAAGAAAGTGGTGGGGCAGGGCCGTCCCATAGACATACAATTAGTCTATAGCAGCTTTTATGAGTCGATCCGTTGGTTAAACACTTAGACTGAAGTACATTGGAATCCTCACTTAGGGGCTAGTCAATGGGGCCAAGGTGACTAAAACCATTGGTGATTGGTTAAGCTAGATGTGGAGACATTTGAGCGTTAACTAAACGAGAAGAGTCTCAATGTGATATGTGATAGTTTGGACTTCATCCTTCAATGAGACAAGCTATCATTTTTTATCATAACATCATGACATAAATATTTTTTGATGGATTTTTAAATATTTAAGTAGTTGCATCATGCATCATACTTTGCTAAACGATTGAGCATTTATTTACACAGATTTATTTATTCATTTAAGTAATCATGTCGTTATCCCATCTCTTATTCTTAACGCGAACAAATTTATTGGTAAAAACTATGTCAATTGGAAATGAAATTTTGATACCGTGCTAACAGTAGAAAAGCACAAGTTCGTGCTCACTACCCCTTATCCCCTTCAGCTTATTGCTGAATCGACTCAAGAGAAAAAAATGCTTATGCTTCTCGAACTCGTTCTGATGAGATCGCTAGATGTTACATCTTGGCATCTATGAGCAATGTGTTGCAACAACAACATCATAACTTTGAGACTGCCTCTGATATGATGTTGAACATCACCGGAATATTCAGAGACTAGTCGTAGAACCCTTGTCAAAGAACATATGATGCTGATCATAAGTTATCTGAATGAGATGGAGATCATTGGTGCTGAGGTTAATGGTGAGACTCAGGTGGATATGATCCTAGAGACTTTGCCTGGTACCTTTGAGAACTTCAAGCTTAATTATTTGATGAATAAGCTTAAGTACTCACTTCCTGAGCTCATGAAGGAGCTGCAAGCTGCTGAGACTCTGTTTGTGAAGGGCAACCGGAAGTCTGAAGAGGCTGACTTTATTGAAGGAAAGCCTTCCACCTCTGGCTCTAAGATTAAAATGAGAAAAGGTCCAAGGAAAGCGAAGAAGCAGAAACTGAGAGCTACCAAAGGGAAGAACACCACGAGAGTAGGCAAGTCGAAAGACAAGTATCATCACTGTAGAGCTGATGGTCATTAGAATCGCAACTACCCAGAGTATCTAAAAGGGTTGGGATCTAAAGGGGTTCAGGGAAGTCAAAAGGCTTGACGAGGGCGAGTACAACTTCTGCTGGGGTAATTGAGCACTAGTATCGTCCGTATCTGTGGGAACTTTTAAATTATGTTTTGAGAAAAATTTTATTATTTTACGTGATGTTTATCATGTCTCCATTTTTTGGAAGAATCTTATTTCTATTGGTGCATTAATTTAGCAATGATTTGATCTTAAATTAATTGATAAATATATTAGTATGTTTAGAAATGAATGCTTAATTATTGTTGCATGCATGTTTAGTAAATTGTTTCACGTAAAACTAATAGTTCCAATGATATGTGACACTGAAGTGAATAATGATTCACAAAGGGATAGTAAAAGGTTGAAGTATAACTCAACCGATCTAATCTATTTATGGCACTTACGCCTTGGGCATATTAGCCTGGACAGGCTTAAAAGACTTGTGAATGATGGTCCTTTGCAAAATTTGTGTAAGATCACTACCCACATGCGAATCTTGTATTGAAGGCAAAATGACCAAGAGACCTTTTTTAGCAAAAGGCGAAATAGCCACTCAATACCTTGAACTCATACGTAGTGATGTATGTGGGCCATTGAATCTCCAAGCAAGAAGAGGTTATGAATACTTCGTAACCTTCACATGTGACTACTCATGTTTTGGTCATGTTTATCTAATGCGGCAAAAGTCTAAAACCTTTGAAAAGTTCAAAGAGTATAAGGCCTTGGTTGAAAAGCAACTAGAATAATAAATTAAAACACTACGATCTGATTGTGGTGGAGAGTACTTGCTAGGAGAGTTTGAAGACTTTCTTAAGGAAGAATGTATTCTTTCTCAGCTTACAACACCTGGTACGCCATAGCAAAATTGTGTGAGAGAGAAGGAATCGAACTCTGATGGATCTGGTTAGATCCATCATGAGTTACTCATCACTCCCAGATTCCTTCTGGTGATATGCCTTGGAAATAGTGGCATATATTCTGAACTAAGTTCTGTCGAAGATGGTGCCTAGTATACCATATGAAAGATGGTATGAACGAAAGTCGTCTATTAACCATTTTAAAATATGGGGGTGCCCAGCACATGTTCTAAAATCGAAGACATGCAAGTTGGCCAATCGTTCAGAATTATTCATGTTCGTAGGATATCCTAAAGGAGTGAAATGATACATCTTCTATAGTACGAATGACCAGAAAACATTTATTAGCACGAATGCTCATTTTCTTGAAGAAGATTATAGTAAAAGTGTATAGACGAGAAAAATAGTTGTGCTAGAGAAATTATTGAGTGGGAGGACACAGACTTCCCATCAAAAATTGTTTCTGATTCAATAATAGAAGAACCACGACAAGAGCTAGAGCTTAATGGAGTCTCGACATAGTGGGAGGGTTGTGAGACAGCCTAAGAGGTATATATCCTATGGAGAAACTTTGATAGCTGTCTCAGATAAGGACCTTGATGAACCTATCTCCTACTTAGAGGCCATGGCAGGTCCTGAAGCAAACTTATGGCAAGAAGCCATGAATGTTGAGATACATTCGATGTACTCGAATGAAGTCTGAAAGCTTGTATATCCTCCTGAATGGGTAAAACCCGCAAGATGCAAATGGATGGATCTATAAGAAGAAAAGAGGTCCGGATGGGAATGTAGAGACGTTCAAAGCTAGGTTGGTAGCCAAGGGCTACACTCAAAAGAAAGGTATAGACTATGCTGATACATTTTCACCGGTGGCCATGCTTAAATCCATCCGAATCCTTTTGTCCGTTACTGCTGACCTTGATTATGATATCTGGAAAATGAACGGCAAGACTATTTTTTTGAATGATAATCTTGACGAGCGTATTTATATGGCTCAACCAGGCGAGTTCATGGAGAAAGACCAATAGAGTAAAGTTTATGAACTGCAGAAGTTCATTTATGGACTTAAGTAAGCGTCACGATTGTGAAATATTAGATTCGATGAAACTATTAAAAATTATAGTTTTGACTTGCAAAGAAATTATCCGATGTCGAGATTTGACTTGCAAAGAAATTTGATATGAAGGATCTTGCAGGATCTGCATTTGTCTTAGGTATTCAGATCTTTTTCGAGATAGGAAGAACAGACAATTTACATTGTCTCAAGCATCTTATATTGATAAAGTGTTGGACCGCTTCAATGTGCAAAACTCCAAGAAATGATTTCTTCTCTTTAGACATGCAGTCAACCTCTCTAAGGAGAAGTCTCCTAAGACTCAAGAAGTGGAAAACATGAGAAAGACTCTCTATGCCTTAGCCGTAAGAAGTCTTATGGATGCGATGCTTTGCACAAGGCTAGACATTTGCTATGTCGTGGGCATGGTGAGTAGTTTCCAATCTAATCCTGGAATCGAGCATTGGAATGTTCGTCAAGCACATCTTTAAGTATTTGAGGAGAATAAGGAATTACATACTTGTGTACTCATGTACTGACCTGAATATGACAGGGTATACTGATCCTGATTTCCAAGTAGACAAGGATTCTAGGAGGTCCTCTTTAATATCGGTATTCATCCTGAAAAGAACGGTGGAGCAGTTGTATGGAGAAGTATCAAGCAATTTTAAATTGTTGATTCAACCATGAAAGGTGAATATGTGGCAGCTTGTGAAGCTGCACATGAGGTTTTGTGGCTTAGAAAGTTCTTGAAAACTCTAGAAGTTGTTCTAGACGCTTACAAGCCCATGACACGTTATTATTATAACAGTGGGGTTGTAGCAAATTCTAAGGAACCTAGAAGCCATAAGAGATCTAAACACATAGAACGTAAATATCACTTGATTAGAGAAATTAATCAGCGTGAAGATGTTATGGTTACACATATTTCAACGGTCAACAACCTGACAGATCCATTCATGAAGACTTTAAGGTCTTCTGGAAGGATTGGGGATAAGAGATTGTACACACATACTTTAGTCCAAGTGGGAGATTCTTAGAATATTTCCATAAAGTAGCGTGTAATAACTATTTATTTGTATTTATTTATTTCCTAGACATTAGTATTATAGAATTCTTATGAATAAATTAAAATTTTTTTTAAACTAAAGTGTGTCTATAAATCATTCAAGTTCTGAAACTTTCATCAACGAACGAAGAGTGAAGACAGAGGTATCTCCAGACAAACTCTTATGAGAAAGTTTAGAATGATATTCACAGTCTTAGGATTGATGGGACAATCAATTCTGATTACGACTGTCAGGTTGAACCAATGGATGCCAGTCTTAGGGCATGTGAGTGGATACTCAAATGGTTGACGTAGACATGTTATGAACATGTTGATTAGACCGGTAACAAATTACTTAGAGCCCAAAATCGTTTATCAAGCTCTAAATCTAATTGTTACACATTAACGGTATTTTCATAATTACCTTAATCTTGAGGTGAATACATAACTTGACTTCGTTAGTTGCAATATTTCATATGTCAAATGAGTGAGTTTAAATTGGCGGGCAATACCTCGACTGTTGGGATTGTAATTCAATTAAGTTGGAATTACGTGATTCATAAATATGAAAATTCGTGGTTCGATTACGAAAGTAACAATATCACCTTATACATTATTGATGAGTGTGTAAATAAATTAACCTGGGTAGGTATTCAAAGAATTGAGTCATTGATTAAGACTTGTGAATTGTACGAGACAATTTACTAATATGTCTTTCTTATTCACAGTCAATAAAAGAGATAAGAAAATAATAACAATAAGGGTAAAATGATAATTTTATATTCACTCTTGTTACTGATATTCACAATGAGTATTATGTTAAAATATTCTGTGGACCCTGAAAATAAAAAGGGTTTACTTACAATAACAGAAAATGTAGCGCGCATGAATCGAGAGTTGATTCGGTATCAAACCTATAATGGAGTCGTACGATGTCAAGATTAAATGAGTTGGGCATTTGTGGAGATAAATTCACCAGGTATTTGAATCCTTAGCTTTGTTCATATGGGTCCATTCGGTCTCAGAAATAGCTAATGAGAACAGGAATATAGAAATGAAGTATATTGGATGAAAATGTGTTTTGGTTGCCACGTCATATTTTCTACACTTATATGTGATGAGTGATGTCACTTAATTAGTTAAGTGTGATTATATTAAAATTAATTAGCTTATTATTTTCTAATTATTAGATAATTAGTAAATAAAAAAATTAATTAACTAATTAATAATGATCAATTAATTTAGCAATTGGATTGATGAATCTCGATACAACTCAAACTCTAGCGAATATTATAATTTTTGGCAATTATGAATATATGGGGTGGATTTTCAGAAATTTAAAAATATATGAGTATATTTAGAAATATCAAAAATTATATTTTATCAATATATAATAGCAATTTGATTGCAGATAGATTTTGGATAAGATACAATTGCTTGTTAAAAAATCAGAATTAGAAAAACGCTTTCCTCTCCCCCCTGTTGCCGCAAAAAATTAAACTGAAAAAGAAAATTTTTGATTTTTCTTTTCCAATCTTTTTGAGAGTCCACACTCAAATTCTTATACAAAATTCTCGTGTTATATATTTCTGAAATTAAGGGGTGGTTGTTGGTGGACAGAATTTATAAATCATTCTTGAAGTTCAAGTATGTGATTCGAATCTTGAAACTTGAAGAACACGAATAACACTCGAAGAAATTCTGCCAGTTAAGAAGTTCTCTGATACAAAGTGTATGTGAAAAAATAATTTCTAACATTATCTTCTCGTTTAATGTCATATATGTATAATCGCACGTTGTTTAATTCTAAGTTACTTAATTTAATTAAATAAGTTAATTAGATTTTTTTGATATTCTGACTTGGACGCCGCTGGAATACCGACGATGCCTGCACCAGAAATCCTATTTTCGGTGCTGGCGTTGGAATTCCCTAGGAATTCCTATTTCATTTCTTTTTCCTCCGTCGTTCGTTTCATGCGTTCTTCGTCTTCTCACGATTGGAATAATTACAATAAATATTCAAAATAAAATTATAAAAATTCATATGCCCCAAACCAGCTTACACAAGATTTAAGAAAAAAATTAAAAGAACAAAACCTAATCCAATAATCACCATACAATTATCGATCCATTATTTTTCATACATTCAAAAAAATATAACCATCCATTCATTCACATATATCTCATATTATATGAATAATACAAAAAAATACACACAATATTTAACATATAAATATATAAAGACCGTTCTGATATCACTTGTTGGTCGTCACGACACGTGTGACGTAGAAGCGTGTGGCGCGTGACCATTTTAAAAATTAAACTTTTAATAAAATAAAATCTTTTAATAAAATAAAAATTACGCATGATAAATTAGTCATGATCCATTATATATTTATATATTAAATCTACAGGATACATGGTTAGAAATCATATATATCTTGTAGTCTTAATCAATCATCCTTGCAAAACCGATTGATCCCCCGTCCCATGAAACCGTTCCGACGATCATTAGACTCCAAGATCCACACCAAGATCTTTCAAGTCAATCTTCAACGCACAAGGACGTGTCTGGGCACTATTACAAGACACATTTTCAGTCTCTAGATTTACTCAACACATGAAATATAGAGATTTTACTGAGAATGACTTTTGTGAGATGATTCTCTAAAAGAACATGATGATGATTCTTTTAGAGATTTTGATTAACTGTTAATCGTAGAAAAATCAATTTTTGAGAAATTGTGTTCTTCTCTCAATTCTTGATTGATGAACTGATGCTATAATTTAACTTAGTGATCTGATTCAACTTAATTGATGCCATCAGAATAATAGTTATATATCTTTCTTGATAATGGCATATCATATATTCAAGGATAATTAAAACAAAAAATTAATATTTAATTTTAAATTACCCAATGTAGTGAGACCCACTGTATAATGGTGCACAACTGTAATGTCACATGACACTGTATAATGCAACACAGTGCCTCACGACACTACCGTAGTGCCATGTGGCACTACAGTGTTTCACCACAATATTGTAGTGTCACGTGGCACTACAATAGTCCATGTTAATCTCTGATACCTAATTAGTGATTGACACATGATAATTACTGTAAATTAAATATTTATTTTAATTAGATAAATATTTATATATAATTTAATTCAAAGTTAACATATCTGATTACTCTTATTAACTAAATTATCTCTTATTTCATAAATAATAGATTTAGTTGATAAAAAATATTATCTAATAATAATTTAATTATCTAATTTTATAAACTAAATATTTTATCTCACTTATCGATAATGAAAAAATAATCGATAATTATTTATGTATATATAATTTCCAAAAATTATATAAAATATATAAATAATTTAATTAGTTAATTCTTAATTAATTAATCACACATAATTATCTCATAATTATGTACTTGCCCCAGAATAAAAGTTCATTTACAAGTCAGTTTCTTTTCTCATATCCTGAAATATTCACTTCCTAGACAACGTAGTATAGAGGTGACTTGGGACCATGTACCTATAATCCTAAGCTCCAATAAATCAAATTATTAATTAAACTCTTTAATTAAATAACCTGCACGCTTAAAGATTATAGATTGTATTTACAGAGTATTCTCATGTAGTCCACTGATATAATCATTTCACGTAGTTCTGTCCTCCAATTATTGATTCATAAATTAGAATTGGTCAAAATTATTATTTTACCCTTCTAATTACCTCTTGATCCTTAAGTACTATTAATCCTCTAGTGAATGACTAATTTATAATCTTATTAGAAATTTGAGCTCAATAACCATTCAGTTCTAGAATTAACATTTAAATGAACCAATATACGATCTGTTAGGAAAACTTGGATTCCAAATCTTGTAAGATCATATTCCCAGCCATCCACATCACTGAATTTTCAAAACAAAAGTCACTAGTCTGTTTTCCAAACAAACTTTAACGAGTGAATCAAATGATCCAGTAAACATGTACTAGAGTTCATGACTACTCAGGAGTCAGACTGATCTACATATGATCATCGAATTAATGTGTATTAGATTTTTATGATAAATAACACGTTGATAAATATATTAATTTACATCGATCCAATCATATGTAATCTCATTATAGAAAGTACCTTCACTGATATGTCTATCTACGTCAATGATCTAGATCTATATCACACGCATTCATAGTGCTTAGTGAACTGTATTAGCAACCATTCATTAAAGATTCCATACTTTAATATGGTGCTGACAATTTTATTCATTATCTATGATTTTAATCCTCTCGTACTAATACAATACCATAATCTCAATGAATATGGAATTTTTAGAAATCTATATAAATTATTCAACAATAATTTAAAGGAACAATTATAAGAAAAATATAATTCTCATTGAATTTCATATCAAAATGTCAACACACATACTTTGTGAGTATAACCCCCAACACAGCGTTCATTTTCTCTTATTTTTTTGGATGGAAAAAAGGCTTAAGTAGTCATAAAAAGTTATTTGAAGGGTTCAAGTAGTCATAAACACTTCTTGATACCTTCAAGTAATTATCTAGTGTTTGAGTTGCTGACTGACCAAATAAAAAATAACTATTTGAAGGGTCCAAGTAGTCATAAACAACTACTTGAATCTTTCAAATAGTCACCTGGTGTATAAGTTATAGACTAAAAAAACTACTTGAACCATTCAATTAGTCATAAACAACTACTTGAACTCTTCAAGCAGTGATTTTGATTCTGGAAGTCAAAAGAAGTGATTATTTGAAGAGTTCAAGTAGTCAGATACAACTACTTGAACCCTTTAAGTAATTATTTATTTTGATTTTCAGAATCAAAATCACAACTTGAAGGGTTCAAGTAGTCAGATTCAACTACTTGAACACTTCAAGTAGTTACTTGTTTTGACTTCCAGAATCATAACCACTATTTGAAAGCTTCAAGTAGTTGTTTATGAATACTTTAAGGGTTCAAGTAATTGTTTATAACTATTTGAAGAGTTTAAGTAATTATTTTTGTTTGATCATCAACAACCAAAATACTAGGTGACTACTTGAAGAGTTCAAGTAGTTTTTTATGACTACTTGAACCTTTAAAAAGCACAACATAAATACTGCAATTCTGAAAATAATGGAGAAAGAGATTATGCATATTCAATGCAAACTGCAATTATGAAAATAATGGATAGAGATTATGCATATTCAATGCAAACTTGATCGGGAGGGGAATGTAAAGCTTTTTCTGAGTTTCCATTGTCCGGAACGAAATGTCCATTTTTAAGTGAGGAATTGTCAAATCGCTCATCCGTTCTTCTTAGTTTCAGGTCGGTCTAATGGGCAGTGCACAAAAGATTCAATCAAAGACTTTAATTACAAACAAGAGTAAGGATGGAACCACGAAAGATGGAAACCCATCTTTGGGAGTATCCATATTTATAGAAGCTTTAATTTTCATCTTTATTCATCAGTTTATGCATGGTGAAAGGGAGTCGATCATGATTTGGTGCTTTATTAGCTCTAAGGAAAAACACAACTTGTTTTATCTCTTCCAAAATCACTGTCACTGTCAGTCTCTTATTAGCTTCATCATAAATTCTTTCTATAACAGGGTCTAAGAGCCAAACCATGTCATCAGAAGCAGATTCTTCATTAAACATACAAGTATAGTACTTTGTAATAAATTTAATTATTTTCCTACTTCGCTCAATCCATAAAATCTCTTGATTTTAATTCTAGAGATTGAATTATTAGCCATTCTCTCTTGGAAAATCAATATCATCAAATTCTACCCACCTTTGATGATCTTCCTACTGCCATAAACAAAGGAAATCCTTCCCCGACCATCAGTTCTCAAATCTACCAAAGCTCTTTTAATAGTTATACTAAGAGCATCAGCTTTAGATTTCCAAAAAACTAACATTTCACACGATAATTGATCAGGCTCAACTACCTGACAAATTCTCTTGTACAATCCCTCCACCTATTGTACAAGAGAATTTGTTCAGGTTATTATACTTATCCTCGGCATATTATAATATATTTTTGCCTGTAATATAATTGCAATATTAAATTCATTTAATCATCACATTTAAGACTATGTTTGGATCTTGGAAAGTAGGAAGGAAATAGAAGTATGATGAAAAATAAGTGGAATAAGAGAAAAAGTGAAGAAAATATTAATGTAAAAAAAATTCATTCACATCAATTATTTCATCTACACATGCTGAAAACTCCACACAATAGAAATACAACTATCTAAATTTTCTTTTTATTTTTCTACAAATTTCTGAGATCCAAATATTGTTTAAGTAACTTTACAATTTCAAAATCTTCACCCATTAAGTTTTTTTTCAAACAAAGATATATAGATAATAGGGGTGTATACGGTTCGGTTCGAATGATTAGTAAGTTATTTTTATAGTTGAACCGAATTCATCAATTTTTAAGAACCGAGCAAAACCTAAATAGTGATTTTGGCTTGATTTGTTATAATAGATTCGATTATTTAAAATTTTGATATATATATATATATNATTAAAATATATACTTTTATGATTATAATAAATTAGAACCGATAACTATTTCATAAAATCTAAACAATATCATAAAAAAAGAATTGATCAAGTTGGTTCGATTCCGTTGGGTTACGGTGTCCCGCAGCCACATGTGGAAAAAGTTGGAGAAAAGTGGGGCATCTTACTTAAATGAAGATTAAATATGAGATATAATGGCTGATAAACGTCTTTAAAATTTCAAATAATTTATTAAAATTAAGATATTTTTTTATAAATAATCACCACTCAATTGGGAAGAAAGTGACCGGTGAATTTTTAATAGTGTGATGTATTTGGATTAGCGAGTAGGAGTTTTAATTAGATAAACTAAGTGTTGTTTATTAGATTTGATTATCTTGAATTACGTGTACGACATCTTCTTTGTATCCTATTTGATAATTTGATTTGCTAGAAGTCTGACTAATTATAAAACACAACCTGTTTATCAACACAAGAAAATGAATAATTCAACACTGTGAAAATTATTACTTGATTTTTTTATTTTTTTATCTTAGGAAATTAATAATTTGTGGATAACGAACTTGGGTAGATATGAGGGCAAAATTTCACTACAACTTATTGAGTTACCTATTATAATTTTCTGTTAATACGCGAACTAATACCACTTTTGTCTAGAACAAAATAAAAACACATATAATTATTACTAACATTGAGTCATCAAAATTAATTGACAACTTTATCTTAGACTCCCACATTCATATCTTAGAAGTCGTGAGTTTGAATCATATTTTCTCATTTTCTTTAAAAATTTTAATATAATTTTGAAAAAAAAAGTTATCAAAATTAATTAAAAATCTCAAAATAATAAGTTTTACATTGGAGCCTAATAAAGTGTGTTTATGAAGGACGTAAAAATATTGGTATAAAACATTGATCTCATTTGAGCTGTCTGTTTTGATTTGAAAGATTCAGATGAAAATAAGTGGAGAAATTTTTTTAGTCCATTTTTTAATTTTTTTTATGTTCGATATGAGTCGTTCAAATCATGACAGACAACTCAAACCAAATCATGAAAGTTTCTAAGGACTGAAGATCCAAAACAAAAAATATGTGTATGAACAAGAGGGTTGTTGAAGAGAAGATGAGTCTCTTCAGTAGGGTAAACCAAATTTGACAGTCACTCGCATTCGATCTAATAGAAGAGAATTTTTTTTTTGAAAAACCTCCTTCAATCAGAAGCAAACAAGACAGACTAAATTTCAAGTATGGTTTATTTACAAATCACATATAGATTCTAACTTTTCTCAAAGAAATTAATTTTAAAAAAAGATGATAAGCCTTTAACTCAAATGGTTATATACATAAGAATTTTTTTTTAAATTAGAATATATCTTTACCGTTTATTTTTAATCTAAAGGACACCACTAATGATCATATGACCGCAAATCTCTATAATTTCTCCGTATACAAGATTTTCATTCTCAATTGGGTTTTATCCTCTTTGTAATATACTTTTTTAGCTTGTAAAAAAACAAAATATACAGTCAACCTTTTTTTTTAAAACAATATTTAGTCAACGTTATACAAACTCGTTGTTTTCTTTTTTTCTTTGTCGGCAAACACTGGTTGGTTTCAGTTACCATTCAGAGCAGTAATATGGGAGAGGTGCACGACACGTTGCACCAAAACAGAGTCAAGAACGTGGGAACTTCTTGAAGACTCAACTATTAACTCTCCTCCATTCCATTCAAATGGGTCCTCATTTTATTGAAATGTTACTACTGGGAAATCGTCGTATGATTAAAAAAGGTCTATGGGTTTCGGTTTAAGATTGTAAGAATACATATTGTTCATTTGTTTGGGATCGAAATTGTTTCATTTGATTGAATTGTTGGAGCCAAGCCTGTAAATTGCTGTGTTTATTAATTAGAGTGAGGAGAGTTGGAAATTGTTGCTTATTCGTTTGGACAGGAGGAGGAGGAGGAGGAGGAAGGATGGGTTTAATGGAGGTTTCTTTAATGCATCATGTGGGAATAGTGTTGTGCTTGCTGTGGTTGCTTTCTATCTTTGATTGCTGCCATATTGCTCTCTACCTTATCTCTCTTATCTATCTCTACCTGGTAAATCAACCACCTTTTGCTTCTTCCTCTCCCACCCCTCTTCCTTCTCTACAGACAGAGCTTTTATATTTTGAAATTTGAATTCTGGTGGTGTCTTAAAACTCAGCTTGTTTCATGGACTGTGCTTTGCTTAAAGTGCCTTTAGATACTTGATATGGAGAAGCTTGTTTCAATTTGTTTTTTTTTCGAGCATCAGCTACAGAATGCATCTGGTGATGGGATTTCGCTTGTCTTTTTGATAGGTTCATGAGCGGTATGTTTTAAGATTGCAGAGGAAGTTGCAGTTTGAGGAAAGCAAACAAGCTAACCAGAGAAGGGTCTGTTAGTCTCTTTTCCCTTGCTGTGATCATTTAATGGAGACATCATACTTTGATTTTGTTTCTTGATCAAAACGACTCGTTAATGCTACCTTATTACCCATTTCTTCTTCAGGTACTCTCTGATTCAGAGACAGTTAGGTGGTTGAATCATGCGGTTGAAAAGATTTGGCCTATTTGTATTGAGCAGATTGCTTCACAGAAGATTCTCCTCTCTATCATACCTTGGTTCTTGGAAAAGTACAAACCATGGACTGCTGTATGATTTCTATTTTTCCTTCTGTGATATTCAAACTAGGCATAGATGCCTGTCTATAGACACCATTCGCCACAAGTACATGAATCTTGTCACATTGATATACACATTTATGTTTGCAGGAGAGAGTTGTGGTGCAACATCTATACTTGGGAAGGAATCCGCCTTTGTTCACTGAAATGCGGGTTCTTCACCAGCCTTCTGATGATGACCACTTGGTATGCTTCGTTTACTCGGGAGTGTACGCTTTTATTACAGGATTTACCTTTATATAAATTTGGGTAATTAATTTGAGTAATTAATTTGAGTGATTCTAATAAATGCAGGTTCTGGAGTTGGGGATGAATTTCCTCACAGCAGATGATATGAGTGCAATACTTGCTGTGCAGCTAAGGAAAACAATGGGATTTGGAATGTGGACAAAGTTGCATCTTACAAGCATGCATATTGAAGGAAAAGTAAATAAAATGACGTTTTTCATCCATTTATTGTATGTTTAATGTTTTATCGTTTGGTCTACACTGCGTATGCACTTCCCAGTTTGGGATGATATTAGCTCTGTTCTTTGGTCTCCAATCTGTGTGGAAAAGCAGCTTCTTACTATGTGCTTACAAATCATGAAATAGGCGATAACATATTCTTTCTAACTCGTATGTAGGTCTTGGTCGGCGTGAAGTTCATTCGCTGTTGGCCATTCCTTAGCCGTGTGCGGATATGCTTTGCTGAGCCTCCATATTTTCAGATGACTGTCAAGCCTATATTTGCCCACGGCCTCGATGTTACAGAACTTCCCGGTATTGCAGGATGGCTGGTGAGTTTATGTCTACCTTTTATGCATATTGCATCACTCTCTCTCTCTCTCTCTGCATAGCTTTTTTTCTTGCCTTTTCTTTCTGAGACTGATGTTTTCTAAGTTTCCCCTCTCTTGCTCAGGATAAGCTTCTATCTGTTGCTTTTGAGGAGACACTAGTTGAGGTTAAGTTCTATATTTCCATACTCTTTGAACTTCCGTCCTTCATTCGTCATTCTCCCATTTTCTGCTATTGTTTATATTGTTAAATACTAGGCTGTCTGAAAGATTACATACCAAATATCAGCCTTACAAATTGGATATTATTATCTTGTCTATGCTTTATTTTTCGAGTTTCTTCTTAAGGGTATTTTAGTATTTTAGCTCCATGTATATGAATACCTTATCCCCATGTACTCTCTCTCTTTTATGCATTAATTAGAAAACTTGTTCAAGTTCATGTTTCAGTTGCTCATACTGTTTCACCTTTTGCAGCCAAACATGCTGGTTGTTGATATTGAGAAATTTATTTCACCACAGCCAGGTAATACTCCTTCATAGGTTTACGGTCTGTTATCAAAGGAAAAAAAGTGCGATAGATGGTCGTATCATCGTGTTTGGTTTGAACATTTATGCACATCCATAGATCAATTATGCAGTTTAAAACATTTTGTGTTTTATAGAAGGAAAAGGTCTTAAAACATTCTGTTACTTTCCGATGGAATGCTCCTCCTCCTTCCTCCTTTTACTTTGCTGTCAACTTCGGGAGTCGTTTAGCTTGGCGTTTAGAATAAATTTATATGTTTCAGCATCGATATGATAAATTCATTGGTTAGATTTTGGCTTCCAAGTGAGCCGATACTTGTAAATATATTATTGAATGACACTTTTAGGAGTTCTTGTCCTCTCTAGCGTACGTTAGTTGCATTGGCATATGTCTTCTACAAGTTCCACGTAATTTATTTGAGGATATTGTTGCGAATGCTAATATAGGTGCGTAATTGATCTATTTTGCTGCATAACGAGTAACTGCGTGTTGAATTGAATGACAGAACATTGGTTTTCGGTTCATATGAAAGACCCCGTCGCATATGCTAAAGTTGAGATTCTTGAAGGATCCGACATGAAACCATCTGATCTTAATGGTAAGCTTCTTTCCCCTATCCGCATAGTCCGAGTCACATTCCATGTGAACTTTATAATAGGTAACTCTTGTATCACGTAGGATTGGCCGATCCATACGTGAAAGGTCAGTTAGGTTCTTACAGATTCAGGACCAAGACCGAAAGGAAAACACTGTCTCCTAAATGGCATGAGGAATTCAAGATCCCGATCGTTTCGTGGAATTCGCAAAGTGTGCTGACTATTCATGTTGGTGACAAAGACCATTTGATCGATGATTTTCTCGGGTTCGTCTCCTTAAATGCAAATTCGTACTTGAATTTACTCGATTAGAAGATTAGAAGTAAAATATGTTTTTTTCTCTTCCTCTAACAGTGACTGTTCAATTAACATTGTTGATCTGAGGGATGGCCAGAGACATGACATGTGGTTGCCTCTACAGAATGTTAAAACAGGGAGATTACACATTGCTATCACTATAGTTGAAGAGAATGTGAAGGTAATTGTTTTCAATTTCATTTCTCCACAGATTTTTCTCATAACGTTTCAGAATTCAGTCGATACTTGAGTGTGTGATTCGTGCAGATAGACGATAATCCATCTGACCAGGAAACAATGAGTGTTGATGAAAAAACAGATTCATTTCCAAGGGAAACGGTTCGTACCGGTTCTTTTTCGTCCATTCCATCGGAAAAGTCTCCAAGACTTGCAGATAGTTATGAGCCTATTAATATTCAAGGGCAAAGAGACACTGGAATATGGGTACATCACCCTGGAAGTGAAGTTTTACAAACTTGGGAGCAAAGGAAAGGGAAAAGTCGGCAGCTAGATACTGAAGTTCCCGGAACACCTCGAAATCCTGATGAAAGTAACGGCTCTGATGAAAGTTCAAAGGACAAAAATCCATTGAAGTCAGTTCGGAGGGGATTTCTGAAGATATTTCGCCGAAGTTCAAATAAGGTGGATCATTCAGGTAACTTAGAAGAGCCCGTTTTATCCCCGTTCGCTAATGTTAGATCAGTTAATGCAAGGGAGGGAGGTGTAAAGCTTGTTATGGAAGGCAACCTTCATTCGTCTGCTTCTGGTAAGTTTCTCAAAGAAGGAAAATCAAGCGCAAAAGTACTTGCTCCGGAAAGTCCAAGCAAGACTAATACGAATAATAAGTCCGAGGATTCTGATCGCCGTATTAAATATGCATTTTCGCGTAAAGGGTCAACGATATCTCAAGGTGATTCATTGCAAATAAACGAAAACCCTCCGACAGAATCAGATTCTTCTCAGGAAGAATCTCTCGCGCCATCGGCTGATGCTCCAACAGTTTACAGAATTCAAAGAAGCAAGAACCTCAAAGGGGTCTAAGTCTCAGTACAGTGAGCAGTATGGCTCGGATAGGATAGACAATAAGGTGAGCAAGCCCTGAATAGACATGATAATGAACAAGTTGGAAGGAGAAAAGGATGGAGTTTCTGCGAGTTTTGTGTTCTTGTTCATATACCTACGTTGTAATTATCAGTAGGATTTTTGGTTTTCCAGAACGTGGTATAGATCTTACTTGTTTGTTATACGGAATAATACATGAAATCGTTGTGTATGGTTCGTTATCGAAAGTTTACAATTGTTCTTGTACGTATTGATTGTTTATTTGTACATCTAAATAAAACTTTTAATGAAAAGGTCACACGTTCTTGAAGATTTTCTGCTAATTTCTGGCCATTAGTTTCAAGTTTTCAACTGTATAAGATCGAACGATTGTTACCGAACCATATCCGAATGTTAAGTATGTCGAGAGTAGTAATATTGATGCGTACTGTTATTTTATGAGATGTTGTACATTCCAGTAAGTTGTATATAAATCACAATGGTAGCAATATATATTTTTTCTTTTACTATACACATAAATTGGTAAAAAGAGTGGAGAGCTGGACAAACTCACAGAACTTAATGTGTAAGAATTTCATTCTTACTGAAGGGTGAGCCATAGTTTGGTCCCGTCCCTCGAGCCTGGTATATAGTCTGACTTTGCCTCTTCTGTGCCTGTAGACTGAAAGGTATGCAAGACCCTTCAACGACTCAATAAGCTTTGTAGAAGTAGATTAAGGATACAACCGGGAAAGTTCTGATCTATTTCGATCAGCTCCCTGTTATCCAACTACAACCGGGACTCTTTTTTATCCTTTTCGAAACCTTAGCCAACATTATTAGCTCACCATACTCATTTTCACCTAGAATAGAACGTAATTTGGACAGTACCACATAAGGGGTTGCATTATCAGGTTCCAACTCAATAAGCCGTCGAGCTGCAATTTCTGCTATATCAAGACGAAGGTGAGTCCTGCTTGCACCTAGAATAGATCCCCATATACCAATATGGGGTTCAAATGGCACAGAATCAATCAAATTCATCGCTTCATCTAGCAATCCAGCTCGGCCAAGCAGATCAACCATACAAGCATAGTGATCAACCCCAGGTTCAATATTATACGTTGATTTCATTATTCGAAAATACTTCCACCCCTCTTCTACCAACCCCACATGGACACAAGCTGAAAGCACACCTAGAAAAGTGATTTCATTAGGTTCTTGGCCTCCGTCCTGCATTTTCGTAAATACCGTAATCGCTTCTTCCCCAAGTCCGTTCTGGGCAAGCCCCGTAATCATTGAGTTGAAAGAAACTACATTAGGAATTTCGATATCACAGTATATTTTATACCCATCGGCCACATTTCCACACTTGCAATACATAGAAACTAGCGAGTTTTGAATGGATATATCAAATTCCTTATCCATCTTTATTACTAGAGCATGGATCATTAACCCTTGCTTTAATGTAGCCAACCCAGCAGCAGCACTCAGCACGCAGCTCAAAGTGAGTGTGTTTGGCTTGATTTCTTTCTGAATCATTTTGATAAACCAATGGAAAGCTTTTTTGTATTCAGCGTTGTTGACAAAACCCGAAATTACAGCGGTCCAAACAACATCATCATCCTTGTTCGGCATCGTTTGGAACAACTGCACAGCATTCTTCGTCATCCGAACATCAGAGAATCCAGTTATCATTGTTGTCCATGAAACGACATCCTTTTGCGACATTTTCTCGAATAGTGAAAAAGCTTCATTTATCTTCTTAGATTTAATATATCCTGCAATCATGGAATTCCAAGTAACTACATCTTTTTTGGTCATCAAATGAAATACTTGAGCAGCTTCATCAATACAAGAGCATCTAGAATACATTGTGATCATTGAATTACCAAGGAAAACATCCAAGTCAAATCCTAAGCGGGAAACTAACCCGTGGATCTGAATCCCTTCTTCGTATCTACCGAAACTCCCACACGCATCGAATAGTACAGTCAAAGTTTTATCATTAACCTCAACTCGTTGCCTCCTCGAATTCAAGAACAGAATAAACCCATCTTCGAAATTCCCAAATTTCATATAACCATCAATCATAGAGGTCCAAGTAACGACATTTTTCAGCGGCATCTTATCAAACAAATTTCTAGCATCAACAGTTCTTCCTATTTTGCAATACCCATCAATCATAGAGCTCCAAGAAATTACATCTTTCTCCTCCATAAATTCAAACATCTGAACGGCCTCCTCTACTCTTCCCGCTTTCAAATACCCATTGATTAACACATTCGAAGAAACATGGTCCTTCCACAAAACCAGAGATTCACGGTACAACTTCTCTGCCATGTCAAACATTCTTCCCTGTACAAGACCTGTGATCATGGCTGCGTAAGATATAGAATTTCGGTTAGGCATGCTAGAAAACAACCCAAAAGCTTCATCTATCATGTTTTGCCTATAATAAGCCGTGATCATCGCATTATAAGACGCAGTGCTTCGTTGTGGCATTTTGTCAAACATCTTTCGTGCATCAAGTATTCGGCCATTTTCTGCATACGCCGTAAGCATGGCAGTCCAGGAGATGGTGTTTTTATGGGGCATACGGTTAAAGATTAATTCAGCTTCTTCGACATAACCATTCCGTCCATTTCTAGTAATCTGGGAGTTGCAAAAAACAAGAAACTTGCTACTTTTACTGCTGCTTGCGGAGTTCAATTTATTCGGGTTCAACGGTATTTGGGTACAGAACTTCACGCGGTAAAGCCTCGAATTTAGATACAGTAAGTCAGAGACCTGGGTAGTTACTGGTTTTGCAAACATGATTGAAACTCTACAAGTAAAAGGAAACCCATGGCAGCCATAAACACTTATAAGATGCAATTGAAACTTGGGGACCAAAACATGGGTAGCATTTTGGTGCGCCTGTTTGCCGACTACTAAGCAGTGAAGTCGCAGGAATTTCAATTGCCATATCTTCTTTCTGCCCTTTATCACAGCCTACAACTCTTTGAAAACTTGTTGGTTCTCGCCGTGAAGTTCATGTAATTCTTCTGGTAAATATTCTAGTATTCATTTGTACTTTCTAGGTCTCATTTCTTTCATAATACAAGGAAGCACCCTGAATACGGCAGATACTGAAAATTTGCTGTTAAAATATGTTTTGTAGACAATGTCCTATTTACGAGATAGAATTCTGTCAACCAATCATAATGGTGGATTATAATGCATTTTCTTCTAGCTCATAACAAAGGAAGAGGAAATTCGTTGAATTGGGATGTTGTTGATGAGTTCAATGAATTTATTAAGGGTTACGAGCGAAATTTATGATTTTGTCAAAATGAAAATCGAACCGATCAATTATATCCATATAAATCGAGTTTTTCGATCCATCAATTTTTTTTTTCAAGAGCTCCATCAATGAATTTTGTTGGAAAACTCGGATCTGAGCGTCCATGATGGGTCGACCCGATCCTGTTTTGAAAAGAAATGGTTGATATAATTTTTCACATAAAAAACTACCAATGGTGGTTAAATTAAAAACTACCATTAACTTTTGTGTTTTTGAGAAGAAAATTTGGACATATTAAAAAACTATAGAGAAAATCATTCCTCCAACACTAAAATCAAATTTTCACATACAAAATCAATGGCTCTTGGGTTGTGGAACAAGTGAAGTATTTGTTTTCATGATTTTTTACAAGATCCGACACGTAATTCGTCAATTCGATCCATTTCGCTGCATAATCAAGTAAGTATACTTGACTCGATTATTTTCTACATTGGTATCAGAGCAAATCTTGACGTTTTCATGCCTATATGAGTCTTAAAGAAATTTGTTCGGAATTGATTATATATCCTTGACTATTATCTTCGTATGTTTGTTTGTGTAATATTGTTTCATAAAACATTAGTATTCTGCATAATTTTTAATCTCACGTGTTGTTGTCCTCTTACACATGTCCATATGCAAATCTGATGCTTTATGATTAAAACATATGAAGCACTTTTTTTTCTTTATTAACCCACTCATTCTTTTATGATTTATGAATATTTAACTAACGGGTGACTGTAAATAATTAAGTAAAAATTAGATTTGAGTGAGTTTGTTAACGGAATGTGTTTTTGCCCACTACCCAATTTTTTTTACTGAATTTGATGTGATTTTGAATTCTATCAATTTCTTTCATTTGGTTAAGAACTCCATTTGCATTCGTTAATGTTGGTGGCTATTCTGCATAGTATTATGTATTCTGAGGTTGTTTCACCATATTATAGTCAATAATTATTCGTTAATGTTCGTGGCATTTACATTTGCATAATAAAAATAAATGTGATATTTTGACACTGTATGCGTTAATATGGGTTAATATTGGAAGTAAGTCTTTTGGCCATTGTTGAGTTTTGATTGTGAATTGGTTTTTAAGTTATTCTGTCAATTTTTTTTTATTAAAAATGTGATATATTTTTTTTATGTTAGTACAGAATATGAATTGAGACCCAGATTATGACAGATCATATAATTTGTACTATGAACTTTGTGAGTACAAAATGAATCCACATCATAACATGGTGGAACATGTAGTACATTTGAGTAAAATGTACAATGAAGTGTGAAAAAAGGACATTGAAGTTGAGATAGATATATGCAAAATTATTCTCAATTTCTTGCCAGACTTGTGAAATGCAGATAAAAAAGAGATCATGGAAAAATATACCTCTGAAGAATACGAGTGTATTACAGAAGATCTCATATTAAGAGAGGAACGAAATATACGTTCTGGAATTCATCGATCAGCTACATTATCGTAATTCGTAAATCTTCAGAGCGTAAGGTTGAGCCTTGGCGTAGACAGGAAGGGACATATACTAAATGGAGTCCCATGTTCAAGTTTTAAAGACATTGTGACGTCCCATTTATTTTGTACATACAATGATTGTTTTTTGCATCTTTTTTTAACTAAGTTGCCATATTTAGTATACTCTTTCATTTTGTGTATGTACTTTTCACATTATGATATTAACTGGGCTAGAGTTATGATAAATGAGATTAGTGTATTCTCATATGTGTTATGTTTTGGGCATATAACTAAGTAATGATGATTTGATATTCTGTACGGGAGATGATTATAAGCACTGAGAACTTTTGATCTTATACTCAATATCACATCATTATTGACTTAGTTAATTTTACCATAGCTTTAAGATGTGAATATGTGTTTTTTTTCTTTTGAAGTGCTAGTATTTATATGTGCTGTTGTGTTTATATGTTGTAGTTGATATGACTTCCTCATAAAAAATTATTATAGCTGAACTGAACAAAGGTGAGAAACTGAACTGTGATAATTTTGATATTTGGCATAAAAAAGTAGTATATTCTTGAGGAACAAGAAGTTCTAAAAACCCTTGAAAATAATATGACTGAACCTAAAGATGGTACTTCTGCTCAACATAGAAAAGATTAAGAGGCTGATCATTTATGGAAATAAAAGAACAACATAGCTCACATTACGTTGTTGAGTTGCATGCAATATGATCTTATGTGTGAGTTTGAAAAGTTTGAAGTTGCCAATGATATGTGGGATGCTCTAAAAGAGAAATTTGGTTTGACTTCAACAATAATACTAAGATAACTCACGATCAAATTTGACACTTATGTGAAGCGTCATCATCACACAATGAAACAACATTGGAGAGAGATGTCAAACATGATCAAAGAGTTAAAGAGTGTTGGGCATGCATTAACTGACGAACAACAAGTTCAAGCTATCATTCATTCACTCCCTCAAAATTGGGAACACATGAAGGTCAACATGACGCACAATGAAAATATAAAAACTTTTAATGATATTGCGCGTCCAGTGGAATTAGAAGCTGAGCGCTTGAAAGCTGGTAAAACTTCTACTCAAGCTTATGTTGCTGAAACAAGTTCCCAAAAGAGAAGTTTTAAGAGAGGAAAATTCTAAATTTTTCAATAAAGGAAAGAAAAGAAAAGGTGCAAACCCACAACACAAAGGCAAAAAACCTGAGACCAACCGTCATATAAGAGGTAAACGTGGCGGTAAAAGGAAAAACAAAAGTGAGATGAAATGCTATAACTGTGCAATTTTGGGTCACTTTGCGCGTGAATGCACTGTGTCTCCTAGTGAAACCAAGAAAGACAAGGTACTTTATAATATTACTTCTCACCGTTGTTATATTTCTAGCAGTGTGTTACTAACTGAATCTTATCCTGTATAGACTGTAGATTTAGGAGGAACCAACCACGTAGCTAGAGAGAGGGGAGCATTTATAGAGTACCGTCGAGTCTCAGTGAAAGGTTAGAATAATACAAAGAGTTGGATAATGAAAAGGTAGGGTAAATAAGTATTAGAGAATAAATATGATAACAAAAGATTTAAGAAAGTACTTTAGAAAAAGTTCAAGAAAGTGTAATACTTGTGTATTATTTTAGAAAAAAATAAAATATTTTTGTAACTGACCTCAATATTATTTTTTGTATTTTTTTGAAAGAAGACATTTTGGATGCTTACAAACGTGTATATATATATATATATATATAAGATGTGCTCGAGAATATGGTTTTTTTTTACAAGTGGTGTAGTTGGATATTCTCTTGCATCTCATCAATGTTGCTTAAAATTATAATTAATGGTGATATTTATGAAAGCCTATTACCTAAGCGAGGTCTAAGGCAAGGGGATCCGTTGTTGCCGTTTCTCTTCATTCTTTGTGCATAAGCTCTTTCAGCCTCCTCACTGATGCTGAAGTTTCAGGTCATATTCATGGTTTAAATTTACTGCTAGGGGAACTTCGTTATTGTTAACATAAAGGGTATATTATAAATACTTTATCTTTACTGTTTTTGTTTATTAGGGGTGTTTTTGGTCTTTTCCTCTCTTAAGAGATAGGTCTACTTCTTGTATTAGCTCTCGACTCTTCTAGGTTTTAGCAGTGATCAATGTATCCTTCTCCTTAAGGCTTCTTCCTTTCTTCATCTTCTTTCTCCTTCATCTGCTCTCTTCTATTCTGTAAAAACTCTCTTAAGATTTTCTTCATGGTATCGGAGCAAATTTGACTCACATCAATGATCCATGGCAGAAACAGAAAATCCCTTTTCTGAAACCCAGGAAACCACGACTACTAGAATTGGGTCTCAAGCCAATTCTCAAACTAACTCCCAAATTGTTCGTTCTTCAACCTTTACTCAAAGTTTTTCCCTAAATTCCTCTTTTGTTTTTGAAACTCATTCCCACTCGCCCATTTTTCTTCTCTCTAATATTTGTAATCTGATTTCAATTAGTTTAGACTCAAGAAATTTCATGTTATGAAAGTATCAGATCTTGGCGATATTGAAAGCCCAAATGGTGTACGGTTATGTAGACGAATCGCATCACTGCCCTTCTCCATGCATCAAGAACAATGATGATTCTGACTCAAGAGATCCCAATTTTGACTAGTGGGTGGCACAAGATCAAGCTCTTATGACCTTGATCAATGCTACCCTCTCACTTACTGCCCTATGTTGTTGGGTGCAAAACATCAAAAGAGCTATGGGATTCAATTGAGTGTAGGTTCTCATCCTACAACTTAAATCAGACTTGCAATCTGTCACAAAGAAGGCTTCTGAAAGCATAGACTCTTATATTCAAAGGATTAAAAAGGTAAATGATAAATTAGCTGTTATTTCTGTTGGTGTAGATGATGATGATATCCTTATTTACACGATTAATAGTCTACCTGCTGAGTATAACTCTATAAGAACATCAATTAGAACTCGGACAGAACCTATTTCTTTAGAAGAATTACATGCCCTTCTTAAGTCTGAAAAATATTTCTTAGACACTCAACAAAAGCATCAAGATTCAGTCTTTCCGAGTACAACTCTACTTGCATCCTTTCCTAATCGAGTACCAACCAAGGTCAAGGTTCACGAAACTACAGAGACAATAGAGATGGTGGTAGGTTCAATTCAATTCGAGGAGGTAGAAAACTTAATTGGAATTCCCAATCTTTACTGTCGGTTCTTGGAGCTCCCCCTTCACTAGGTAATTAGTCATTCAGGAACACTACAAATAGCAATCAAGATACTTAAAGTTATTCCCACAATGGCAGAATCCAATGTCAGATATGCAAAAAGATGGGGCATAGTGCCGCTGACTGTTACCACAGACTCAACTTCTCCTATCAAGGCAGAAACCTACCCCCTAATCTAGCAGCCATGACAACAATGTCTTAACATTCTCAATCCACTAGATCTTAGGTATGGTTGACTGATACAGGTTACAATTCACACCTTACACCCGACCTTAATAACATGTTCTCGACTTCTGAATATCATGGGGAAGGTAGTATCTCCATTGGAAACGGGCAGTCCCTGCCAATCACTCACACTGGTTCTGGTAACATTCACACTTCTTCCTCTTTTTTTACCTTAAATCAAGTTTTACGTGTTCCTACTTTATCATCCAATTTACTTTCTGTTCACATATTTTGTCTTGATAATAACCGTATTTTTATATTTGATGCTTCATTCTTTTGGATTTTGGACAAAACTGTAGGCCAAATACTACATAAAAGGGCCTAGTATCAATGGCCTTTATCCATTTCCATCATGCTCACCTACCTCAAGTGTTGTTTTTGATTGGTGCTAAAACTTCTGATTTGCTTTGGCACTCTAGGTTAGGACATCCCACACACACTATTATTAGACATATTTTAAATAAAGCACATTTACCATGTACTTCCTCTACTATTGACAAATCTATCTGTACTAGTTGTATTGAGAATAAGATGACTAGAATTCATTTTGCTCTATCTGAATCTGTTTATTCATCTTCGTTAGCACTTATTCACAGTGATGTGTGGGGGCCTTCCCCTGTTGCTTCCTTACTTGGACACAAGATTTATGTTATATTTATTGATGATATGTCTCGGTACACTTGATTCTTTCATATAGCTTAAAAATCTGATGTGTTTGCTGTCTTTTAAAGGTTTAAAGCCCTTGTTTAGAACATGTTCTCAACCAAAATTAAAACTTTTCGGACAAATGGGGTTGGTGACTACACTAACTAGTCTTCAATTTCTATCCTTTCTACATGAAAATGGTATTGCACATCAACAGACTTGTCCCTATACTCCTCAATAAAATGGAGTTGCTAAAAGGAAACACAGACATTTGGTTGAGACTGGTCTCACCATGATGCACCATGCCTCTCTTCCCCCATCCTTCTAGAACTTTACCTTTGCAACATCTATTTATTTAATTAATCGCATGTCTAGCACTATTTTACATAATGCATCACCTTATGAATCATTATTTAGTAAATTGCCTAATTATAAACATCTAAGGGTTCTCGGTTGTGCATGCTATCCTAGCTTGAGGCCCTAGATGAAGCATAAATTCTGCCCTAAATCTGTTCAATGTATTTTCTTAGGCTATGCTAGTGATAAAAAATGTTTTCTATATTATGATCTTAACTCTAATAAATATTATACTTCTAGACATGTACTTTTTGATGAATAGTGCTTCCCTTTTACTTCTACTACACATAATGTGCAACCTACCTCTTAGAATCTTACTTCTGATACTTTGGCTACTAGGTATGCTTCTCTTCTCCCCTTTTTTGGTCCTTCTATTCCTTTTTCGAGAGACTCCTCTGTTGCTGTGCCTTCTGCAGATTATACTTGTGTTGCTAATGCGAATAATTTAGATCTTTCAACTGGTTTTTTGTCTGATAGAAACATTAGTGCTGCTGTCTCTAGTGCTGATAACACTACTAATGTCGATACATTACTACCTCCACATAGTGATTTACATACTGTTATGCCCTCTGATGCACCTGTTATGCCATGTGATTTGCACATTGTTAATGAATTAGTTCCTACATCTGCTATTACTGAATTGGCTAATTCTTGTTCATCTCCACTGCTTCATTCTACTGTGTAACATACTAATGATCATACTTCCTTCTCTCTGTCACATTTACCTTCTGTTTTGGAAACTGATATGCATCACACTACCAATCTACATCCTGACAGACATGTTGTGCATCATGCTCATCATTTTCCTGATATTTCTGCTGCCATATCTATTGATTTGCTTGTTTCTACTCAGCATGCTCCGACATCATCTACACACACTAATACACAATCTGTCCATCCTATGCAAATCAGATCTAAATCTAGAATTTCTAAAAGAAAAACTTTGGTTGCTTCTGGTTTATTACCTGTTTCTTTACCTTATGAACTACCATGTTTTACTACTGCTTCTAAAATTCTAGAATGGGTACAAGCCAGGAAAACTGAATATGATGCTCTTCAATCTAAAAAAACATGGATACTTGTTCCCTCACCCTTAATACAACTTAGTAGGTTTTAGATGGGTCTACAAACTTAAATACAACCCTGATATCATCGTTTCTAGGTACAAAGCTAGATTGGTTGCCAAGGGCTATCACCAACAGGCTGGGTTGGACTATGATGAGACTTTTAGTCCTGTGATTAAAAGACCTACTGTTTTGATTCTCCTTTCCTCAGCCGTTACTTATAACTGGACTTTACGGAATACCTTTTTACATGGCTCTTTAGCTTAGGAGGTTTACATGTGTCAACCTTAAGGGGTTGTTGATAAACAACACCTTGATTTTATGTGTAAATTACACAAGTCCTTGTATGGTTTAAAACATGCACCACAAGCCTGGTTTGAGAAGTTCACTACTTATTCTATTTCTCTTAGTTTTTAGCTTCCTATGCTGATAATTCTCTCTTTGTCTGTGCTACATCTACTTCTCTTACTTATGTTTTATTGTATGTTGATGATATTATCATAAGTGACAAAAATACTATCTTTATTGATCAGCTTGTTTCTTAATTGCTATGTTCTTTTGATATGACTGATCTTGGTACTCTCAAGTATTTTTTAGGCTTAGAAATTACTAGAAACTCTAGTGGTATCTTCGTCAACCAGCTTAGATATGCTAGAGACTTACTTTTGAAGCCTGGCATGCTTAATGCCAAACCATGTCAACCCCCATGCTCTTCTAAGTCTCCTCTCTATAGTCATACTGGATCTCCTCTATCTGATGTCACCTTATATCATAGTCTTGTAGGGTCTTTGGAATATTTAACCTTTATTCATCCTGATATAAGCTTTGCAGTAAATAGAGTGTGTCAATTCATGCACTCACCCACTACTACTCACGTTGCTGGAGTTAAACATATATTAAGATATCTTATTGCTACTATTGATCATGGTCTTCTATTTAAACCTGACTCTCTTCATTTACAGGTATTTAGCGATGTCGATTGGGCTGGTGATCCTTCTTATAGGAGATCAACGTTTGGATTTATTATTTTTCTTGGACAAAATGCTATTTCGTGGAGTGTAGAAAAAATAAGCCATTATGGCTCAGTCATCTACAGAAGTCGAATATAAGGCTTTGGCTAACACAGCTGCCAAATTAAGCTGGGTTAGACAAATCCTTAAAGATTTCCATGTCTATTAATCTCAAGCTCCAAAATTATACTGTGATAATACATCTGACATCTCTTTAGCCTCGAACCTAATTCTGCATGCTCGTACAAAATACGTGGAGATAGATTTTCACTTCGTTTGGGAAAGAGTAGTTAGAAATGAACTCATTGTCAAACATGTGCCTTCACAACAACAACTAGCCGATTTGTTTACAAAACAACGTTCACTCCTCAGTTCTAGTTTCTCAAAGGCAAACTTATCCTTGATCCCAGGACAAGTTTTTTTTTTAGGGGGGGGGGGGAGTGTTATCATAAATGGTTTATTGTAAATACTTTATATTTACTTTTATTGTTTATTAAGGATGTTTTTGGTCTTTTCTTCTCTTAAGAGAGAGGTATGCTTCTTGTGTTAGCTCTCGACTCTTCTGGGTTTTAATAGTCATCAATGTATCTTTCTCTTTATGGTTCTTCCTTTATTGATCTTCTATCTCCTTCATATGCTCTCTTCTATTCTCTAAAAACTCACTAAGGTTTTCTTCAGTTATCAATTTATTCTTCGTGGATGATTCCATACTATTCTGCCAAGCCTCAACATCACAATTAATCACCGTGTCATCCATTCCGTCAATATATGTCAAGCTTTGGGGGAGGTTTATTCAATTTGGCAAGAGTGGGATTGTCATTAGTCGTATTGTGAGGAACAATACGAAGGACGAGTTAGCAGCTATTCTTCATTTGCATGGGGATGACCTTTGGAAATATCTTGGTCTAGAATCTAATTTTGTTTGGCTAAAAAGATTATTTTCAATGATGTGAAGGAAAAAGTGATGGAAAAGATCAATGGTTGATTAGAATTTTTTTTCTCTAACCAATGGAGTGGTGTTCATTAAAGCAGTTGCTTTGGCTATTCTGTGCTATGCTATGTTGTGTTTCAAACTCCCAACAACTTTTCTAGATGATCTTTGCATTCGCTTAGCAAAATATTGGTGGTCCTCGTTCTCTAACAAGGAAGGAATTACTTTGGACTTTGTTGAAGAACTTGACTTCTCCAAAGAATTCAGGAGTATGGCTTTTAGTGGCCTTAACTGTTTTAGACGTTATACGCTTGCCAAGCAAGGTGGACAAATCTATCTTTCTTGCTTCCTTTTAGCTCATTTTCTCAATGCTAAATACTTCAAAGATGGGTATTTTTCATCTACAAGGTTGGGTAGTAAACCTTCTTGGGGATGGAGAATTCTTTTGGAGGGAGAAAAAATATTATATATGTTGTTCGGTAGAGGGTGGGTATGGTCAGACCCTTGGGTCCCTAGAACAATTCATTTCAGAGTCCTCTTCCCACCTAATCTGAATTTGGTGTATGTGCATGAGTTATTTAAAGGAAACAATGAATGGGATATGGGATCTTTTTTAATCAATTCCTTCTCAAGAATGATGTCGACGAGATTTGTAATATTCCCCTTAGTCATTTCGGATGTGATGATGTTTATAAAGAAATTACACTAAATAGATAAGTTTAGAAGGTTGATTTTATGTAATAGCCCATTTTTTTCTTAGGTAAATAGAGATTTGATACTGCCATATCACCCGTTTTTTTCTCCATTTTAGTGTGGTCAGATTTGCTCTATAGATAATTTTTTGTTATTGATTGTGTGGGACCATATTAATTAATTAAGAGATTTTATTAGATTTAGTATTAATTCTTATTTTTTAATTCAAAATTATATATTTATCTTTATCTTATCATTAATACGCTACATATATGTATTGTCGGTTATTTTCCATAACCGATTGATTATCATTGTATTTTTTGTTATCTTTGAATTTTTAGCTATTTCTGTTTTTAGAGTTTCTTTGATAATTATTTTCACCCATCTATTCATAAGCAACCTATTTTTTCAGCATTCATCTGTATTTTGAATCGAAAAATCACTAATCAACTACAAAGTAGTTTAAAGAGAAAAAAAACAGAAGTATTTCACCAACTGAATGTTATTGCCTGAACTGCAACTATGGTAGATTTAATCACCGATTGACCGCCATTTACGTCGACAAACCTCCATTGACACCCACCTAAAATAGAACCATTGACGGCAAAAGGTAACTCCATTGACGAGGAAGAACTCCATTGACGAGGGAGAACTCCATTGCGGAGAGAAATTTCATTAACAACAAAGGTAAATCATTTTTTCTCTGTGGATTGGCTACTGGTTTACTGTGTTTTGCCTTAGACTAGTGAAGACATTTTCTCAAACAATTAATTGCACTCCCTAATTAATATGGCTTTTTCTCAAAATTGAAACAACCATCATTAGAAGAGAGAAATACCATATTTTTTATTCTATACAACATGTTCAACCCCTAGATTATCTAATGAGACAGCTCATAGGCTTGCCCATTTTGGATTATCCATTTCGAAGGACTTGTATTAGAGGGAGCCAGCCTCCCTGATTGTGGCTGACATCTTGGTTGTTGATTAGTTTTGATAGTATTTCTGGTCAGTTTAAAAAAATCACCACTATAATTTCAGTTCAAGTAAATTAAACCCAACCACTAAAAGGAATTAAATTCATTAAATCTAGAACACATCACTCAAATTCAATTTTAGGAATACGCCAAGGCAAGAACATTAAAATTTTTATTAATCAGTAAAAGAAAAGTATAACAGAAACAACCATATCAAGATAGAGAACACGACTATATTTCTATTTTATACAACACATAAAAAATATCACCAGAAAAATAAAATAAAATAACCATGACTAAATAATCAAACACTAAAAAGATTCAAAACACAGAACACTAAGAAACCGATTTAGTAAATGAAAAAAATCTAGAGATTTTTATGAAAAAAAGAATCGGATAATATCTAGTATATGAAAAAAAAGAACTGAATCTGATCTCATATCACTTTGAAGAGCATGATGATACCTAGAATACAAGAAAATTAATGGAGAAGAAGGAATATATTGGGGCTGATCTATGGAGAGGAAAACCATGAGGCTGAGATCGGGGCTAAGCTATGGCGAGGAGGACCACAAGACTGAGATCTCTGTCAAAAATGGGAAGAATCACGCGCTTGCGAAAATGAGAGAGCTGGGAAAAGTGGAAAAATAGGGAAGAAGACACGGGGATGGTTTTAATTTAGGGTTTCTTTTTGCGACGGTTTTAAAACCATCATCGTAGATCGTAATATTGATTAAACAAAATAAAAAATGACACCGTTTAAGTAACCTCAAAGCACTTTGTGACGGTTTGTCCGAACCGTCACCAATAACCTCTGTAGTGACGGTTCACACCACAATTTCTTAGTTAATTGCGACAGTTTAGCATAAACGTCGCAATGAAAATAAAAAATGCTATCAATCATGACGGTTCGCCAAAACCGTCGCCATTGCTCAACGAATTGCGACACTTCTTATGAACCGTCGCAAAATTAAAGTAAATAATGGAATTAATCACCATGGTTTAGGTAAACCGTCGGCATATGTGTCCTTCGGCGACAGTTTTCCAGAAACTGTTGGTAAAATTTCTTCTCCTTATTCTACAAATAGCGACGGTTGAATCAACCGTCGCCGTATAACCATCGCAATTGACGATTTTTCTTATAGTCGTCAATAGGGGTTTATAGACGTCAATGGCGGTCTCAGGAAGATGACAAGTTTTCAGTGATTTTTTATTCTTTTATTTTGAATATGTTTGATTGACAGATTTTTTACCGTAATTAGGATAGTTTCATTAACCATAGTTTAAGTTTTTACATTTTCAAATTTTTTCCTGAAATATCATAGGTGCGCATTTAAAAATTTGAATTAGTTTAATTTAATATAGGAGGTTGAGATTGGTTTACCCAATGATTGAGGGAGAGGTGAGATTTTTAAATTTTTTAAAATTTAAGTTATTTTGGAAAGTTTGATTGGTATTTAGTTTCAATTAATTATAGATTTTTATTTTCTAAGTATATCATTAATTACGGTGTAGGGGGAGGCGAGATATATGAAATTTTTAAAAATTTCAGTTTTATAATATATTTAGATTGACTTGTATCAATCCAAATTTTTTAAATCCTTAATTATAGGGTATATAAAATTAGTATATAATAAATTCTATTTGATTTACCCGAATTAATAAATTTATTTTTTTGTAGATGAAGAGTATTTTGGTCTAAAATTATTGGTCATTTAGGAAATCAGTTATTTAACTATAGATCTAGAAACCCTGCTATTGCTTAACATACCCCTCATAAACTTGTCTATGTTACAAAATTCCCCTTAGTTGTTTATATGGCACTATAGAAAAAAGATGGAGCCTATGTTGTTAAATCAGTTTACAAGGTGGCAATGAATCTCTCGTCTAATGGTGAGCTTGGACAGATTGCTAGCAGTGAACCTAATACTATCACTACAACAAAAAAGGTTTACGATAGCGGCCAAAAAATGATATCATAGGGTTTCAATAGCGTTTCTGAAAATGCTATGTATACCGACGATTACAAGTTTGTCACCTATGATAGCATTTTTTAAACGCTATAAAAAGCCTTTCATAGTGTTTTATAAATGTTGTAGTAGATCTTTTGCAACGTTTTATAAATGCTATCGTAGGTCTTTCATAGCGTTTTATAAATACTATCGCAGGTCTTTTATAGAATTTTCCAGTACTTATTGTTTAATACTTTTTATAACTTTTTTTATTACTTATACTTACAATTGTACAAATATGAAAAATAAATAACTTTTTAAAAAATATCACGAAATAATAAAATCACATATCATTTTATTTAATTAATCAAAATTGTTACATACTAATTGTCTACTAGAAATCACATCTCAAAATGATAATTACATATTGATTTTTCAATAGAGCAAGAAAAAGTAATTTATCCAAAAAACTAAAATCTAGTATAAATTCACATCTAGGTAATGAAAGTGGAGGTACCCTAAGAGGTCCACTTGGTGATTTTTCTTGGTGAGGAGGTGGTGGTGTAGGTAACTGTCTTAGTGATGCTTCAGGACAAGATCAAAGTGTTGTACCAAAGATGGATGATCCATTCAGATGAAGGAGCAAGCCTCCTATTCTAAATAGTACAATCTAAATGATCAACAACTAAGAAATGTCTTATTAGAAAAAGAAGTTAAGAATTAATGATAGACTTACAACATTCCATGATATAGTAGAAAAAAATAGATTAAATATGAATTGCATAGAAATATAAGAATTATATTGAAAAATACATACCATGTAATATGATATTCATGACCGTTAAGATATTTGATACTAATAAATTAATTTAAATTTTTACTGAAATCCAAGAAAGTAGACACTAATAAGTGAAAGCTCGAATAAATTCAAATCAAAATGATGTTTCATAGTCATTTATATGTTTTCTCCACTATATGAATGCGTATACTAGCCAAAGCAATAATCCAAAACTTGTTTAGCATGCCACATGAAGCATAAACACGTGTATAATATATATTTAGAAAATACTGTGAAACTCTTTCAATTCAGAACCAAAGCTTTCGTTCTGCAAAAGTTATTAACATTCACTCTAATCTACCAAAGCTTTCGTTCTACAATATTTCATTCTAATTTACCAAACAGAAACGAGAGAAGATTTTAGTGTTACCCAAATATAAAGATAACTAATATCATCATCAACAAAAGAAACAAAAGAGGGAAGAAACGAAAGTGGGATCATTAAGTAAGCACCATTGTTTCTAGAGGTCAAAATAGTTTAAAAAAGTACCTTTTGAGCTTCAAACACCATTACAAAAGTCTTGGACTGGTTTTGAAAATGAAAACAAGTAATTATGGAAAGGTAATAAAGTCTTAGTAAGACAATCTTGAAAGAAGGGCAAGCAATCTTGAAAGCTATCTAGGTGCATTTCGAGAACCAGCTTTCTAAGTTACATAAGTAAACTCAATCTAAGTTACACACAAGCATTTACAAGAAAGAATATTCAAATTTCATTCGATGCCACTAAAATCAACCCAGGAAAGAAAAGAAGTTAACAATATGATGCAATCAATCTCAAATTAGAATATCAGGGAACAATTTCAGATATAATTCATGAGATTCTCATGTAAGCAGGAATATGCTCTATAACTACAACCAACAATCTTAAAGAAATATAATATTACCTTTGTAGAGATAGAACTGACTCCTTTAGCCAGATAAGTAGATAACCCCCACCCCTTCTCCATTCTCTTGAATAATGGCTTCCTCAAAACATGAAAATGCGTTTTGCAATTTGAAATGCTAAGGAAACCATTTATACATGCAGATATACATCATTGAGAAGCATCAAAACTCACCAACCATTTTTCAAGTCTGACATAGCAAAATATTTAGCTCTAATAAGAAAATGGGAAATGGCAACAAACATCAACTTACCAAAATTTCAGCACCAAGAAGATTTTCACTTTTGACACGACTGAGAACTACTTCTAAATTTTTTAACTGTTATGATTAAACAATGGTAGAAAATAAATTACTCAACGTAAATGTTCTATAACTTAAGTCTATGACTTAAAATATGAGTAATATTTTATAATATGGCCACTTAAGTCAAGGAATATCCCATTGATATTCCCACCACCAAACTACTTTTAAATGCAACTTGGCAGAACTCATGAACTAACAATATAAATACAATATTTATCTACATCAGATCGGCAGAACTCATAGACTATTATATCAAGCCATAGCTCCAAATTAATCTTATGGCTACTAACAAAGAAAACCTTAGCACCAAAAGCTGCGGTAAATAGAGCATCGGAAGTTCCAGCAACTTTTGCATCATGCATTATAAGTGCATGATTTTTAGCTCCAACATTGGACTAAAGACAAATGAGCCAACCAGTTTACACTGACTTCAAATATTACTCTGGTAAAAGAGCAACCATACTGCTCATAAAAGGTATTGTATAGGTGTTACCAAGGAAGATAAAAAGATTACTCCAATGAATTTCCCTTTAGTTGATGCCCTTGCTTAAACACAAGTACCATCCTTAAGTTAAATGAACAAACAATAAAACAATGTCAAAATCACATAACAAAATATTAGAAAGTATTTCAATTGTGATAAGTAACTTACTGAAAATGGCTTCGAGAAGCCTATATTTGGCAATTAACTTACTGCATGCAGGCCAAGATATGAAATGGCCTTAATATCTTCATCATCATAAATAACATTAACAATGCCTTATTAAAATCAAAGTTATAATAAAAATTTGAAGAAATGAAGGATAAAAGTTAAGCTGCTATATACTTAATTAGTTGAATTGAGCCATTCAACAAAATGAACCTACTTTCAACATAAGGTATTAGTATAGCAAAAAGAAAAACCTATCAAATGAAAGTTAGTAACACCTTACATTGGTGCCACGAACAAATTTTAGGCACCATTAGACAACACAATCTCTGCTGGTAGCTCTACGAGAATCACATAGGCCCCTGAACAAACACCAAAATAAATGATAAATTTTTGTCAAACATTTTAGGAATGTACAATCTCTCAAAAGGAAAATGATACTTTGAGAAAAAAATTAGGGAGGGAAAATGCATAGAAATAAATTCCAACCAGATGAACAAATAGAATAAAGAAAGTGAAAAACAATATAGAGTTAGGGTAGCACACATGAAAAAAAAGAGGACATCTCAAAGGTAAAAGTAACACGTAGAAAGAAAACATGCAGGGAAGCTAGGGGATCCTTTTGAAGAGTTCGACTAAGGCTGATTACCGATTTTTTAGTTTCTGATTTCACCATCTGGAGAGCTATGCTATAGTTGATTTGAAGATTATTGAGGTTTGCTACTGGGGAAGGGATAAATCTCTAGTGCGCGGGTCCATGGAAGGAGAGAAAGTAATTTGTTTATAAGAAAAGTGAGAGAGTTTACCAAGGGAGAGCTCATGACTATGAAGGGTTTGAGAGAGGAGAAAAGGCCATGCGTGGAAGCTGCCATTACACAGTAAAACAAATTAATTAGTAACATTACAGTTGGATAACAGAGGGTTTTCAAGAAAGCAGCCATAACTAGAAATTAAAACAATAACAAACACAATGCACAAGAACAACAATAGTATGAAAGGTATTTACCTACTTGTATACCTTTTAAGCATCCAATGAATGACAATCAACATACCAAATTACCAACTAATAATGAAATAATTAGTTTCTTTCATCCATTTATTAACTCTCAAATTCTCAATAACAATGGTAACTTTCTATTCAGATCATCATGTTTGATGCAAAAAGATAAATTTCTCAATAGCAGAGAAATTTAACTATAAGTAAAGAAATGTAACTAAATAGGTAAAGTTCTTTTTTGGCTAATTGCAAGAAGAAGAACTCGTAAAGAATCCTATAATATATTCAAGTAAATAATGGTTCAAGTACCACTTCTTTGCATAAAAACTAGATCAGTAGTAAAATAAGACAATGAACAAAAGAAAGATCTTCATAACATACAACAAACACCTAGCAACATGAACACAGAAGACAGAAAAAGAGGTGTCTTTACTTGGATCTTCTGGAAAAGAAACCATTTTTTTATACAAAAGAACTTAAAGTGAAACTCTCAACTTGTATAAAACTTACAAAAATAACAAAAAATCAGACAAAACTCACAAAAAATAGATATGAAATTCATATTAAATCTCACCTCGCAAAACCCTTACTACAAGTTTTGAACTTGGTCTTTTACAGGGAATGCGGCAAAAATCGAAGTGGGAGAGAGCTGCCAGAGAGAGGTGAGAGAGATAAAGCTAAGATTGCAAAGAACCCAGATAAGATATCATGAGTTTTCATTTCAAAACTTACAGCATGCCTAGAAATCGGGAACATTTCCATTTCAAAACTTAATGCATGCCTAGAAATCGGGAACATTTTCATTTCAAAACTTACTGCATGCCCAAATTCAGGAACACAAACCCTATGAACTCGGATAAAACTCAAAAATCATAAAAATCAGACAAAATTTTGATAATGAAACCCAAACCTCTTGTTCTGAGCTGTAAAATCGAAGTAGGAGAGAGCTGGGAGACAGAACTAAGATAGTGAGAGCTGTGAGAAGAGCTTGCTGTCGTGAGAGAAACCTACTACGAAGCTGAAAGAGAGCTGCGAGAGAGCTTCAAGAGAGATATGTGGGAAATAGAGATAGAGAGGAGAGAGAGAGATTCTCAAGAGCGAGCTAAGAGAGCTCGTTGGTGAGCTTCGATATAGAGAGCAGAGAGAGAGATTCTCAAGAGCGAGCTAAGAGAGCTCGTTGGTGAGCTTCGATATAGAAGGAGAGAAGAGAGAGTTGTGAGATAGAGCTGAGAGCTACTGTGAAAGAGAGACGCGAGTTGGAAATTTTCATTTGGTAGAGACACACGCTTCGCGAAATGAATTTCACGGTTTTAGTTTTTCATCACGTTTTGGAGTAAAATGTGGTAACTGTGTGCTATTACAACATATAATTATTGTAGTGTATGGCCGTAATGGTGCGGTTTGGAAACATCTTTGAAGCTTGGTTATCTCTCCCAAGATTAAAGATTTCCTTTGGCGATGCTCAAAGAATTTCTTGGTTGTGAAATCTAATTTGCAGTCGAAGAGTTATGAATGTTAATGTTGTATGCCCATGTGTGAGAAGGATGAAGAAACAATCGCTCATTTATTTTTCAGATATGATTTTACTTGAGCCTTTTGATTTGGAAGCCCTTTATGCCTTAATTATAATAAAATTTAGGTTGGTCTGATTTTTAAGCATTTCCTCTAATTTGGATGTGTTTTATGATAGTTTAAAACTCACCCATTAACCCATTAAGTTAGATATTCTCGAGTATTTGTATGCACGCATATGTTCCATTGGCATCCATATGCTTTTTGATCATGAGTGCAAGTGTTTTTAGTCAAAGGACACCACATAAAATATTAAAACCGCATAACATATTTCTTGAGCATATCCTCTCTGCTTTGATAATCTTATTAAGTGACTATATTAAACGAAGACAATAGTCGTGGGCATATCTAATTTTCAATTTATTAGAAAGAAAAAGGAGCTTCCTCTTTCAAAAACTAATATAAAACTAATCAAAGAAGGCTAAATCTAATTAATCTAGCTAAATCCATGTACTAACAAAACAAAATATGTGAGTTTTTGGTTGATTTCTCTTTTCCTTTTCCTTTTCTTTTTATGATTTCTTTATAATTTGTGTTTGATGTTTGTGTCTTTTGAAGTTTTATTTTGGATAGTTTAGTAACTTACAAATCATTTAAGAATTAATACTCTCAAATAAAATTTGTGAAATGTTCATCTACTTGACCTATACATGATCCATCTTATTAAAAACGACGTCAATTTTTTTTGCTAAGAGTAAAAAATTAAAGACATTTTCCCAATCTGTCTATGTTAGCAATAATTTGCATGAATGGATGTTGACGAATGATCTATGTTAGCAATAATTTGTAAGCTCTAAATTGATAAATTAAAATTATTCTTGAATTAAATTATAACGAGCACAAACTTTAAAGATCCAAAATATAATTTGACCTTATCTTTTTTATATGGACAAAATAAGAGGCTCATTAAAACATTGTCAGCCAGCTAAATTATGGATTTTAGTTTAAATTAAGTAATTAAGGTGTGAAAATATAATTATATTGTTTCTTTTAAACAATTGAGATTTTAGAAAATAATTAATTCATGTAGTCTATTACACAAAATGATTAAATGTATTAAAAACCAATTAAGCAAGTAGAGAGTTTGAAAAAAGAAGTAGAGAGTTCCTTCAAAATCCACGCTGAAGCATATATGGATGAATAAAACAAAGATTAATTTCACAATTTATTTCAATTCCATTTGAATAAGAATCAAATTAGACATGATTTTGTTCTTTCGAAAATAGGTGTAACTAGAAAAAACAAATATTATGACCATGGCTTTCCACATGACAGGTTTCATAGGAATCAATTCACCACCGGCCACTAACTCCATTATTGTAATCGTCATACCCGGAGCCTCCACCATCATCATCGCCGTCAGAAGCACCGCCGTAGTTACTCCCATATCGGTTCCTGGCATTAAAACTTGTGCTTCTAAAACTACCAAAACCGCCGTAACCAGACCCACAATCACTAATAGCTGGATCATTATAAACACTTCCTATATGTCGACCTGAATCAGCTACAACAGCACTCGTCCCACCCAAAACGACCATTTCACCATCTTTATTATCATAAAATGATCTATTAGAAGAATTATACCCTCTTCTTTCATCCTCACTATATGCTCCACAGTCTTCATTATAAGGTGAAAGACTTGCTTGGCTCAATGAAATGCTAAAGCTTTTGTTGCTTTCTTCATTGAGGCTTCCATTGCATAGACAAAGTGATAGTAAGCCTCCCATTTCCTAGAGCTAATAATAAATTCCTTGCACACACACAAGCTAGCTATCTCCGCTAGCCAGTTATTTAGTCAACTACACCATCGTATTTAATAAATAGCTAAGCTCTACCTTCTGCATATATTCATTATTATATGTAAGCTTGATTGTGACAGGCAATGTGAAGAAATTTTTTTATTAAGATACAAGGGAAAATGAACTTCATGGAAAATACGTAAAGTTTTATATTATTTGTTACTATTCTGAAAAAGTACGAAACTTATGTGTATGTGTCACATGTATATCCACACCCTATCTGGGCCGAGCTGACTAGACTCGACATTGATGGTCGAGCTTGAAAAAGGGAGCTCTGGACGGTCATTGATCGAAGAGAGCTAGCTAGCACGAGCAAGACCTAATATCGCTGCAGTATGTTTTACATGTGTACGTTTCAAGTTAGAAATTGTAATGAAAATGTCACCAACAATCACTTACTACGTTAAATATCACCTACCATGTAATTAGTTTGCAACATTGAGCATGCGTATACCAGTTTGTGGCGCATACCATTCGGAGCATGCTATTGAGGAGATATCTTAACCTGTTTTTAGATGATCAAGAGGTAATGCTGCCAGTGGATATTCTGAATGGTTTTGTCAAATATGGAATTCAATGATTATGTGTTGGAGATGTCTTCCCAAATTAAGGGAAGTTGTGCTAATGGCACTGTCAGGAACAAGAGGGAGAAGAAAGAGGTACACGCAAATCCTATAGGTCTCCTCTAGTTTGCATCTAGACCTTGCTTATGTCCTTTTTGTTTGATAAAAATTCCTTTAGTGAAACCTATCACTCAAAATTCTAGAATATACATAATCATCATGAATCAATGTCAATTATGCATAAGCGTATTGAATCCACGACGATAGATTACTTTGTAGAGCCGAGAGGTTTGCCTTTCAAATGTACACGATTGTCTACCGGATAGTCTCTTTTGTTTGTCTCTCTGAATTGATGAGATATTAGAAAGAATATATCTCTTATCGTGTGATATGTGGATCATAACTACTATATATATACTTCTCCATTATCTATTGGCATTTTTATTTTAGCCTATCATAAAAATAAAAATTACTCTTAAATCTCTACACATCAAAAGCCCACACCTTATCAAATACATTAAAGCTCAAATTACATAAATACTTAACAAATCATATCTAATTGGTCTTACCCTTATTTAGGAGTCCACAACATATAATTAGTCAGAATATAAGGCGAATGTTGAATTAAGGATTTAACATTTTTGTTGCATTGTTTTCGCTTTTGTGTCGTGGATTGCTAATTTAGTTTAATAAATTTGTTTTTTTTTGCCTGAGATATATCCCTTGAAACGGTATACTCCCTCTCTTAATATGCCAAATTGGGATCAGGTTTCTCTACCGTTGAGTTTCCAACGACGGAGGTGAAGCTAGGTTTGGTCTATTTAGTCAGATATAAATGGACTAAATTCGTTAATGAAAAGTAAAAAGAAAAAAAGAAAAATTGAATGAAATTAATATTTTAATGTAAAATCAGTTGGGTAATATTTGGTTTGTCTAGATTTAGCTGAGCGATCAAATCTAACTCAACTGCATTACATGACCTAAAATTGAATTAAATTAATATTTTAATATTATTTGTTAGTAACGGCAGACGATCAGCTTCCACCCATTACATCTATGCCGACTTTTTAATGTCTGGTCAAAGTAAATGAATAGGTTTATATGACTCATTTTTATGGTGGTTAGATAAATAATGATAAATAAAATAGAAGAAGCTCATGGTAGAAAGAAATTATAAGAAATTATCTTTCTTATTTTTTCATGCGTTTATCTTCCTTACTTTCTTATTTCTAAAGAAAGAAAACTTAATTCCCCTCACCTACTGAAATTAAGTCTATTTCTAGAGGAAATCCTTCTAAATTTCCCTCTAGATTTTTAGATAATTACAAAGGTATGATACACTTTAGATAAATTTATAAAATACTATCTGGATTTAATTAGCAAGTTGAATAATTTATTTTAATAAGTGAATAAAATATAATTTATATTAATTTGTGAATTACAATTAACTTAATTTAAAACTATTTTTAATAAATCATTTTATTTCCTAGTTATTAAAGATTGATATTACTACTAAATTATATCATTCATTTTGATAATTACTAATTTGTTTTAAACAGACATTTAGATTATAATGATACATTAAAATTAAAATTAGTTTAAAAGTGTGGTAGTAATTTATTTTGGTGACGAGGGTATTTCAGTAAATGAATATGATCATTCAGATTCTTGACTATTACTAAAACATTAATCACATTAATTTTTTTCTCCGATTGATATTCATGAATGTTAGTAAACACATCAATAAAACTTATTATTCATCTTAAAAACCTTAATTTTATTTTGACTCCCTTTAAAATCTATTACGGTGTGATAAACATACTCTAAATGCCATAATTGTTCTATGATCTTCTCGCATATTACTGAGTAGCTTTAATCCACTACTACAAAACTGTCCCCATCGTTAAAAATCAAAGACGACGGGTGAGCACTTGTCGTCTTAAAAGGCATCATAAAAAATAATTATTTTTTACGATGAGGAAAACCGTCGTCTATGAACAAAAAAAGATGACGACTGGTTTCATAGTTTGTCGACGATGATTAATGTACAAATCATCGTTGTGGGTAATTAATTTTTACGATGATTGCTCTAGCAACAACTGTCTTCAAACTAATGTACAAACCATCGTTTGGTATAATTATTTTTAGGGCGGTTTGTATAAAAACCGTCATCTTTTTGTGTGTGTGTATATATATACTTATATTAAATTTAATTATTGAATAATTAAGTATATATATATATATATTAAATTTAATTATTGAATAATTAAGTTAAACTATTAGAATTGAAGAATAAACGAAACAGAAAAAGACATAAATATCTCAACAGACAATATAACTCTTCATTGCATACAATATGATTACCTTCAAATTTTCTAACATAGTAGACTTAGAAAAAACAAATAACGAAATTAATTACAAAAACATTAAAATTAATGAACTTTGAATACTTATTTTTAGTATTTCTAGTTGCTCTAATATTGTTTTACTTAGTTGTTAAACCCTGCAAAAAAAAGATTGGTTTAAGCCATCAATTTAATAAAATATAAAGTAAAGTAAAAGAGTATTGAAAGTTATCATACATACATATTTGTTGATTTGATATTTACTGTTTCATTTATCCACTCATGTGTTGCATTATAGATTGTTAGTTTAACTCTGAGTAAAAGATAAAACATACAAAGTTAAATAAATTATAAACGCACCAATATCATGCTTACTACAAAACATAGTTACCCGTAATACCTTCAATGATCACACAGTGTCTTCGCTATTTGGTCGAACAAAAGTAACCTCGTTTTCACCATCTACGTCAAATGTTTCAACAATAGACATCTCTTTTACAAACAAATAATAATATAATAATGTATCACATAAATCATCATCAACAATACTTTTATGATATTCTCTTTATGGAAGATAAGACAACTGACTATCTTAGATTTTTTAGATATTTGACATAAAAGACTTATTTTGCTTGCGAAGCCAAAATGAAAGACTCATTTTTGTAACCTAATCTTGCAATATCAACTAATATAAATACAAGATCATCAACTTTGATCCCATTACTATTCTCAACCCACTCACATTTAAACAAATGATAATTTTTAAATATCTTGGATCACTTCATAAAATGACAAGTATGAATAAATAGGATTGTCATCCTTAACACTTGCAATCCACATTGTATATGCCACTACACTTACTCCACTGCTTTTGAAAACATTGATCGTTATCACGACGTTTTGTATGAAATTTGTAGTCACTTATGGTGTAACCAAAATATTTGATTATCTCATAAGTTGGGTTGTGTGCTATCCACCTCAGTGTATTTGCTAAATTTATAGAGACATCAATATCATTTGTAACTTACGATAACAATCCATGATTAAGTACTTTATAAAAGTAATAAGTCTGAATATATGTTGTTATCACTTAAGTTACCTGATCACACAACCAATAAATAAATGTTCGGTTATGTTTATATTGTAGCCATTTATACCTTCTTGATTTGTTCAGATACTTCTTCCTCAAGAAAGTCATATGTTGCCTATATAGCAGCACACAACAAAAATTCAAATAGAGTATGAAATAAAGAACCATTATAAAAAATAATGAGCATAATAACAAATAAAAGATTGAGATTATTGTACTTACTCGATTTAGGGTTGTACTTCATTAGTATTTTCTAATACGTATGGATGTACCTGCTTCCATCATTCGTGATAAAATGCTTACCATCTTTCAAATCATCATCTGAGCATGGAACTCCAATTGATTTAATTCCTAGATATTCGGTGCAAAACTCTACAACTTCTTCAGTTTTTAATATAACACTCACCAATGCAACCCTCTGGACGATTGTGATTTCTTACATAACCATTTAATAATTTCATATATTGTTTAAATGGATACATCCAATGCAAGTAAATTGGTCCACAAAGTCGTACTTCTCTAACAAGATATACAGTGAGATGAACCATAATGGTGAAGAATGTGGGAAGAAATTTTTTTTCAAGGATACATAAAGTCACCAATTTCTTTTTGTAGCACATCTAGTTGTGTAACATCTATAACCTCACTACAAATTGCATTAAAGAATGGAAAAAGTTTGGTGATTTCATATCCTACATGATCTGATAATAATCCATGTATTGCCACATGAAGTATATGTTACATTAATGTATGACAATCATGAGATTTCAACCCATTAAGACTAAGATCTTGCAAAGAAACCATATTTTAAAAATTTGATGAGTACCTTTCATTAGTTAGCTAATGTAGTGCATAGTTTCTTCTTTTCAGCTCGTGACGATTTGTAACAAGCTTGGGGTAGAACTATTTTTTTTCCATTGACTTTTGAAGCTAATTCTGGTCTAATGCTCATTTTCACAAGGTCCATACGACTATACATCTCATCTCTTGTCTTCCTAAAAATGCCAAGTAGTGTTCCTATAATATTCATGCAAATATTTTTTTCAATGTGTATAACATCGAGACAATGTTGAACATGTAAGGTTTTACAATATTCTAGATTGAAGAAAATTGATTTCTTCTTGCAATAAGATTTGGCCAATCCATCTTTCATCGATTCCTTCACATTCTTATTTCCTAGTGTAAATCTAACTTTCTCAACTCTTTCCAAAACTTGTTTTCCACTTACATGTGCATGAGCTGTTCTAAGCTCTTGATTACTATCAAATGTCTTTTTTTCCTTCTATAATAATGTGTGGGTGATAAAAATCCTCTATGTCATATAAATACATTTTGTTTGCTGTGTTTTAGCCTAATAGCAGATGTATCTTCTGCACGTATTGGACAAGCATAATAACCTTTAACACTACATCTACATAAGTTTCCATATTATATTATTGATCTTTTAAAATACACATCTTACAATATTATACAATCATGTGTATGAACTCCTCCTACTACTTTGATGTGGTGTAAGAGGAAAATTGGGTCTATAGTGTACATTGTGTATGAATAAGTTAGAACAATTTCTTTATATTTTCCTCAAACAAAATCTGATGGTCGATGATATTCTATCTATCTACCTACAGTATCATGTGGCTCTGGCAGCGCTATGCCCAATTTAAAACATTAGATTGATGGTAGAATTACCAACACAATTCGACAACAATAGTATGATGAATATTTTTATAGGAAACAAAATTATATTAAAACGGAAAAGAGTAGCATAACAACAAACAGAAACAAACAAAAAGATGAGCAACTAATGTTATAGGAATGCCGAATGCATCAATGGCAGACGCGAGCTACTAATTCCCTCACACACATTGTACATAAGCATCAATGGCAGACACGAGAGATTTCAAACCGAATAAAAAATTATTGAATCAATGGAAGAAAAATGATGAAAATGATGGGTTGAGGATGATGAAGACGATGGCTCCTTCGAGGGAAGACGAGACGACGGTTGAATCTAAAGCACGACGGTGGAAGCAAAGAAATCGCGTGGCGTAAGGTGATGAGAATAGTGGGGCAACCGCGTATTGAGTAGGGAGAAGATGGAATGAAAAAAATCTTGGGCTTGGATTTTATATAAGGTGCTCGGAACCCCGTCGTTTTGTGTTTTACTTTCATAAAAAATGACGGGTTTCAATATCCCATCATTTTTTGTCTACTAATTTGACTAAGCCCCGTCATTTTGTATATCTTGGACTAGAAAAAAAATGGGGTTAGTGTGCCCCGTCATTTTGTAATGCAAACGACAACGACATGAAGCAGAGAACCCATCGTGTTGTTATTTTACCACGACAGGTAGCTATCTACCATCGTAAACCATAAAAAATGCAGAAAATGACGACTATTGTTCGTCGTGTCTTATTTTTCACGCTCGTCATAAATAATCAAAATTGTAGTAGTGACCCTTGATTTAGCTGAGCTCTTTCATTTGGTTTTAATTGTAGCTAGAAAGCGTTTATTTAAAAACACTCTCAACTTGGCATTTAAATAAAAGACAGTAGTTCAATTTGAAGTCTTCTGAAGATAAACTCAACTTTTATCATTAACCAAACACACAACTTTGCTACCTTAAAAGTTTATCAATGAAAATGGTGTCAATATCCTTCTCAAAATACCCACAGTCCTCGGAAAGCTACAAGCTGGAAAAAGTTGACTATAATTAAAGGAGAGTCTAGCTTTCAGGGGTGCAAGTTATCAGCGACATCTCCCACGACGACATACTTGGTGGTGACCACATTTTTATCGATGAAATGTGAGCCTTTTACCGGCGAAGGTCGTCGCCAACCAAACAATAATACACTTATCTAAGGAGCATACCTTAAACACAAAAAGATAAAATGCAATAAACCTAAATTACATAAATTTAGGAGAAACAAGGTGCAAAAAGTACTACCTGTTAAGACTCCCTCACGTAAGAAATAGAGGAAAACATTCCTCAATTCCTTTGAATCTTGAGTTTTACTTATGATTTATCTATACTCTTAGTATACTGTAGTTTTTCATTCACGATGGATCTAAGACTTGAGTCCAGAGTTACACCGATAAATGAAAATGATATAAAATTTATGGTGGATCAATGTCCAATGTTTACTCTCGTATTGTCATATCTTTTCATTTACAAAAAGTTAATAATAGTGGACCCCCGACGTTTGTGCAACTATACTGAACGGGCAAAAAACCTGCACCATGCCATGTGGACGGAAAAGATCAACCAAGGGTCAGTGAGGAGATCCCCGCGTAAGAGCGGGAAGGAAGAGATTTGAGTCACGAGAGAAGATCACGCGACTGCAACTGATTTGGCGACTGAAAGACTAGGGGATGAGACAATTGAGAAAAATATACGGAGTGAAGGGCCCTATACCTGACATAAGATCCAACAAATATGGGTGGGATCTTGTGGGTGTAATAGATCCTCTACAAATATAGGAGAAATGAGGATCATTCCCCTACCATAGGAGAAAGGACGGCCATTCCCCTCCCTTTTTATATTCTATTGACAAAATTATTATTTTATTTACACTCGGTGTCCTATAAAGGCTTGGGTAAGAAACAAAAGAAAGGCAGATGATATACATAGTTAAAAACATTGCTGAATTCCTAGATTCTCTCTTTCTCTCTTTCACTCACTCTCTAATCTCTTGATCATCTCTCACTAATTAGTAATAAGATTCTATTGGTGTGGAAGAAAAAATCCTTTACATTTGGTGCTTTCATTGAGAGGAGAAAGAAAATCTCGAGAAACCATCCCAGAAATACTAAACATGCCTAGAACTAGATCAAACGCGGCTCTAAATGAAGACAACGGGATCAGAAATGGAGATGATCATGTGGATCAACCAACTCCGCCGACTGAAATACTATAGATGATGCTGAATGGAATGTAGGAAATGGAGAGGAGAAACACATAGGCACTGCACAACGCATGACAGACTATGCAAGACCAGATTAACATGTTTCAGTAAGAGCTGGCAAAGATACGTGCTGAAGTCAATCAAAAGACGAATAACGAGGAATGAGAAATCCAATCGGGGGGCAACAAGTAAGATGTAAGACAAGAAAAACATGAGGACAGTGGGGAAGTACAATGGGAAGAGGTAGAAGTTCAATCCTAAAACCACGTGAAGGAGGCTACGGGAGAAGCTCGCCAATCCCGGGTAGCAACAAAAGAGGCAGTGGAGGAATTATTGGACCAAAAAATGATGGAAATGAGAAACTTGGGAAGTATGGGAAGGACTGGCCTCAAATCCCTCACCCGTAACGCATTAAGCATTGAGATCTTGACAGCACCCGTACAAAGAAAGTTTGTGCCCCTCAAATTTAAATGTTATAAAGGGAAAAAAAACCCCTGTAGATCACCTCTGGCTATACAGACATGTAATGGCGCTATATCAACACGAGGATAAACTGATGTGTAGAATGTTCCCCACCAGCCTAGATAGGACAACTCTGAAATGGTATCATTCTCTCCCTAAGCATTCGAGCACTAATTTTTATGTTATGTATTTTATTTTCCTAGAACAATACTCTACCTATCGAGTGATCATGGAGGACACGGAGTATCTCTTGACAATTTCTGCCAAGAGAGGAGAGTCTCTATGGGAATACACCCACAGATTTAAAGATGAAAAGGAAAAAGTCGACAACTGCGATGATTGAGTTGCCCGACTGGCCTTCAGACGTGGGTTAGATCTGAACTCACCCTTATTCGAAGATCTATCTAAAATGAAGCGGTTGTCCAAGGCAGTAACCTTCCAGCGGGTGCAAGCCTACATTACTCTAGAGGAAGAGAAAAGAAGCCTGCTGAAGGCCGCCGAATGGAAGACTGAGAAGTCAAGAAAATAGGAAAGAAGTTTAAAATTTGAAAGGAAAAAGTCTGATGAAGATGAAAGAGAAGACGAGAGAAGCGACAAGCAGGAGAGAATGGGATATCGAAGGTGTGACTCAGACATGATACATTCGAGAGATAAGGCCTATACACCACTGATCATACCAGTTAACCAGATCCTGGATATGATTAAGGACAAGCCTTGGCTTAAAAGATCGGCCCCGCTTATAAAAAAACCAAACTACAAGGATAAAGACAAGTACTGCGCCTTTTACAAGGGCAGCAGACATTACACAAGGGATTATTTCTAGCTTAAGGACTGCATCAAATAGCTGATCAAGGATGTGTACCTCCGTCAGTTCGTGAAAAAAGAAGAAGAACAGAAATGGGAAACATAAAAGGATAATCACGAGGGGAGGGAGGTAAGAGAGACGACGTGAAACGTCCCCTCTGCATCATCGACACAGTTATTGCTCTCACACAACAGGAACGGGCGATGAGAAATGAAAGAGAGGTCTATTGTAAAAACCCAATGCTGGAAAAACTCCAAGAAGAACCCTCAAGTGTCAGCGGGAACCTACCACTGGTATTCGACGACCTGGACTTGGAGTATGACAGGCATCATAACGATGCTCTTGTCATTTTGATACAAGTCGACCACTACTCGCTAAGGAGAGTCTAGGTGGATGATGAGAGTGCAGTAAATGTTTTATATCGAGAAACCTTAAATAATGTCGATGGGAGAACATGAGCAGTAAGGAACTTCGTAGAAGTTAATAGGCTTCAACGGTGCCATCAGCTACTCAGAGGGAACCCTTGTCATCCTAGTGAATGCAGACCCCTTCAACTATATGACTGAGTTCATAATATGGGCACATCATCCCCGTACAATGCTATCTTGGGAAGAACTTGGCTCCACAAAATAAAATCCGTCCCTTCAACTTTCTACCAAGTACTAAAATACTCGACACTAAAGAGGGTTAAAATGATAAGAGGAGATCATGTTGCTGCTCGCATCTGCTCCGTGACTGCCAATGAATCTGCTAAGAAGAGGGCAACTAAAAAGGCAGAAGGTAAGCAACCCGTAGATTTATAGTAATCATAGGAAGATAGGGAATACGACCTGAGGTACGAGGTGGGGGAAGAAACGAAGCTTGTATGCTTGGAGGAAGGAACCCAAAAGATGACAAATGTTGGTACCCATCTCGGAAAAAATGAAAGAGAAAAATTAGTGAAATTCTTGTTGGAAAACAAAGATGTTTTCACGACTACGACACAGGAGATGCTAGGCAACCTTGAAAAAATCATCTGTCATAAATTTAATATGGATCTAGCTGTGAAGCCAGTAAAGCAGAGGGAGATGAGTTTTAACCTAGAGTGAAATCAGGCAATAAGGAAGAGGTTGAAAAACTCTTGACAGCCGGTTTCATTTGGGAAGTGGACTAACCAGAATGGTTAGCTAATGTGGTGATGGTACGAAAGAAAAGTGGAAAATGGAGAATATGTGTGGACTTCACCAATTTGAATAAAGCCTGCCCCAAAGATGAATACCCGCTGCCAATGGTAGATTGGATGGTTGATGCCACTTCAAGACACGAGTTACTCAGCTTCATGGACGCTTACTCCAGATACAATTAGGTGAAAATGTTCCAACCTAATCAGAAAATTTTTTCGTTTATTACTGAATATGGTACCTATTATTATAAGGTTATACCATTTGGACTAAAAAACGTAGGTGCTACTGTGAAAGACTGGTGAACAAAGTTTTTCGTTAACAGATCAGGAAAAGTATGGAAGTCTATGTAGATGACATGCTGGTCAAAATCCAGGAATGGGGAGACCATGTTCGAGATCTCGAAGAAGCCTTTACAGTTCTAGGAGAAAACTCCATGAAGCTCAATCCAGAAAAGTGTATGTTCAGGGTAGCTGCGGGAAAATTTCTCAGGCACTTAGTAACGTAGTGGAGAACATGTCTGGACTTCACCGATTTGAATAAAGTCTGCCTTAAAGATGAATACCCGCTGAGAATGATAAATAAGATGGTTGGTGCACTTCAAGATACAAGTTACTCAACTTCATAGACACTTACTCTAGATACAATCAGATGAAAATGTTCCAACCTGATCAAGAAAAAACTTACTTTATTACTGAATACGGTACCTACTGTTATAAGGTTATGCCGTTTGGACTAAAAAAATGTAGGTGTTACCTATCAAAGACTAGTGAACAAAGTCTTCCGTAAATAGATCGAGAAAAGCGTGGAAGTCTATGTAGATGACATGCTGGTCAAAAGCCAGGAACGAGAAGACGATGTTCGAGATCTCGAAAAATCCTCTGTAGTTCTAAGAGAAAACTCCATGAAGCTAAATCTGGAAAAGTCTACGTTCGGGGTAGCTGTGAGTAAATTCCTCGAGCACCTAGTAACGCAGTGGGGAATCAAAGTAAACCCGAACTAAGTAAAGGTAATTATGGAGATGAAATCTCCGCGAAACCGAAAAGAGATATGGGGGTTAACGAAAAGGTTAGCTGCCCTGAACAGATTCATCTCGAGGTCAACGGACAAATGCAAACCATTTTTAAAAAAGCTGAGAAAGAATTCTAAAGACAGGTGGAACAACGAATGTGAAGAAACTCTTGGCAGAATTAAGGAATACTTGACAACCCCACCTTTACTCTCTATGTCGGTACCAAGTGAACAGTTCCTGATGTACGTCACCATTTCAGCAGTCATCGTCAGCGTCGTGCTCATCAGGGAGGAGGAAAGCAAACAGAAGCTCATATACTTCATTAGCAAAAGCCTTGTAGCGGTCGAGGTAAGGTATAAACAGATAGAGAAATTGGTGCTGGCCATTATAACTACTGCACGAAAACTGAGACCCTATTTTCAGGTATATAACATTAGAGTGTTGACAGATTCACCTATCTAGAGTCTCCTGCACTCTCCAGAAGTATAGCGGGAAATGGCGAAGTGGTCTATTAAGCTAAGAAGTTAGTATGACATTCTTTATGAGCCCAAAACCTCAATCAAAGGGCAGGCACTAGCAGACTTCACTGAAGGAAAAGTCGAAAGGGTACCTTACGAAGAAATTGAGAACGGGCCTTGAAAATTATTTTTTGATGGTGCTTCAAATAATAGAGGAGCGGGAGAAGGGGTCGTAATACAAACCCCCTTTGGAGAAATATTGGAGCATTCCATCTCCTTCGGATTCAACGCATCAAATAATGAAGCGGAGTATGAAGCGCTAATAGCGGGCGTAACTCTGCTACGAGAATATGAGGTAACAAAGGTAAATATATTTTGCGATTTCATACTAATCGTGAAACGGATCATGGGAGAATAAGATACCTACAGCGGGCAAATGACCTCTTAAACATGTTGAAAGGCTACTAAATCCAAAAGATCCCGAGAACTAAGAATGGGCACGCTGACACACTGGCAAACCTGTGATCATCATTGCAATTTCCATATAAAAGGAAGAATTTCTGGTGAGGCCAAGTACCTTACTCCCGTGGAACGACATATTTGACATTAAAGTAGAAGGAGAACTCAGTTGGTAGGATAACATAATCTGTGATCTGAAGGAAGGAATACTCCCAGAAGATAAGTTCCTTAACAGGAAGGTTCAACAACAGAGGTTATACGTTTATAAATGAACTATTGTATAAGAAATCTTTTGCACGTATGTACCTGACGTGTCTAGGAGAGAAGGAATCCAAATATGTGTTAGATGAAATTCATGAAAGGGGTATGTGGTATCACATTGGGGTACTACTAGCCGAAGATGCACCAAGACGCTAAACAATATGCTAAGAAATGTGATAAGTGTCAGTGCTTTGCACCCGTGGTCAAGATGACCCTTTGGGAACTCAAAACCATACAAGTCCTTGGCCGTTCATGCTGTGGGCCCTAGACATTGTTGGACCACTTCCCACGGTACCCACTCAGAAATGATTCTTATTGGTCACAATAGATTACTTCACTAAATGGTTTGAGCCTGAAGCTTTCACCAGAATTCGTGAAGAAGAGGTGATGGGGTTTCTGTGGAGAAACATAGTGTGCTGATACAGAATTCCCCGAGTCATTGTATCTGACAATGGTCTCCAGTTCACTGGGAACATGGTGAAAACCTTTTGTGAAGACTTGAAAATCATCAACCAATTCTCCACACCCTACTATATACAGGAAAATGGACAAGCTGAGATGTTGAACTGAATTATACTTGACAATTCAAAGAAACAACTAAAGTCAGCCAATGGAAAGTGGGTGGAATAATTGATGGCACTACTATAGGCATACATAACAACCCCTCAAGAAACAACGGGTGAAACACCATTCTCTCTAGCCTACGGAGCCGAAACAATGATCCCTATTGAAATTGAAAGTCCCACTAGAAGATCTAGACTGAGTTGCTCCCAAAGGACCAGCATATTCAGGTCTAATACGTTGTTGTATCCCTGTGGATATTTTGGTATAAGTACAAATATTAGAAAAAGATAGGAACACCTTCGCAAATATGAATAGATATATCTTTATTGTTTTATTTATTAATTTATTCATTTTGTTTTAACAGTTAAGAAAAAAGAATATGAATTGGGAGGCTCATTACTTCAATTGAGATAATGAAAAATCATTTCATCTTTTCAGTTGGAACTTTAGGCTGTTCACAAAAAAAGATAGCGAAAAAATTATTCTGAGTGTAGAGACTAAGAGGAATGTATAAATTAACGCTTCCATAGATTTAATTCTGGTTTACAATTATAGCTTCCATACCTGTTTATTAAGGATCTTTTTCTGGATAAAGAAAGACCAAGATAAGAGTCAAAGAAATGAAAAGGTAGCAATACAAATCAAGATTTATCCAGTACCCTATCTATGTCAAATCACAAAAATAGAGGCAAAAAGTAACAGAGCAATGTTGTATCAGACTACTTGTCTCTTTGTAGTTAGATCTCCAAGATTTTGGAATGCCCCAAATTCTACTTGAGCATCCAAATCTGGGTCAATACCAGCAAAGACATCTCCGAACAAGGTTCTAGCACCATGCCAAATGTGTCCGAAGAAGAAGAGCAAAGAAAATGAAGCATGCCCAAAAGTAAACCAACCCCTTGGACTGCTACGAAAAACACCATCGGATTTCAAAGTAGCATGATTTAATTCAAAAATTTCACCCAATTGAGCACATCTAGCATATTTGTTCATAGTAGCAGGATCACTATAACTGACTCAATTGTGCTGGAAGAATGACGAGAAGAATCCCTGATCCGGATGGCACATTTACAACTAGAAGAGGAAATCTTACTTCAAAAAAGTTCGAAAGTCAGAATTCTAGAAAGGAGACATGGTTCTGAAAAAAAGATCTTCCAGACAGAGGGAGAGCTCAGACCAACATGGGAAGGACCATATATCATCAACAGGATAGGGGAAACAACTACTACCGTTTGAAAATGGAAGAAGAAATGAATCTATCAAAGCCCTGAAATGCAGCTTACCTGAAAAAAATACTTTGTTTAAAAATTGTAACCTTTGTTATAGTTTTCACATTTTTCCCGGAAGAGTTTTCCACGTAAAAATTTACGGTGTCAACTCTCTCCTTTATGCGAAAATACTACAAATAAGGGCATAAAGTCCTTGAGATGGGTAGTTTGTAAGTATTATTCTCAAAAGAAAATAAAGGCATAAAGACCTTGAGAGGGACTATTCATAAGTCCTACTCTCAGAAAGAAATGAGGGCATAAATTCCTTGGGATGTGAACTCATAAGTCTTACTCTCAGAAAAAAATAAGGGCATAAAGTCCTTGAGAGATGCAGTTCATAAGTCATACTCTCAGAAGAAAATAATGGCATAAAATCCTTAAGAGGAGCATTCCCTAGGTCCTACTTCCAAAAAAAATATCTTCTAAAGACAAAAAAAAAGAGGGGGAGAAGAACAAACGGAAATGGCAAGATATAAAGTTGTGTATACAGGTGGGAACGGGTCTGCTCTATTGCATCATAAATTAGCCAAGACAAACTTTACTCTTTAAAACTGCAAATTGAAGAGTACGGATAAATTCGACAACTATAGAAATAAGAAAATTTCTACTAAGTATTCGACAACTAGCCAGAATATTTCTCCAAATTTTTCACGAAATGTTTGTGAAAAAGACAAAATAAAAAGGAGATCATTTGAAGTACTAAAAAAAGGAAAGCTAATAGAGGAAATGATGAAACACAAAAGATCTTCTCATTAAAATTCGAAAATATACAAAGAAAAAAAAGAGGGGTGATACATAGAAAAATAAAAATGAAAAGGAAACTTAGACTCCTCCTCAGGAGCGGCCTCTGCAGGAGGATCAGAAGCCGGTGCTGCTGCCAGATCAGGACTGGCAGGGTCGTCGGGAATGTCAACAAGAGGCATGTGGGAGCCTTGTCAGCTTTTTCATCATGGTAACATGTACTATAGGCCATACCCTCAGCATGCTCAACAATGGTCTAGTACTTAGCCTTAAGTTCTATTTCCCGCTGGCCAGCCTTGGCCAAAGAAGCCAATGCAGATGAGAGGTTCTCTTTTGCCTCAGTCAGGTTCCCTTTAACAACGGATAAGTTCTCCTCGCTGATCTCGACAGTCTTCTCTGACTCCCGCAGAGACTCCTCCAGACTCGCCCGCTCGATCGCAACAGCTTCCAACTCTTCTATGAGACAGGTGATGACTCTCCAAAGCTCAGCCACCACTTTCCCTAAGTGATCCTGCTCGGTAAGGACGTCACTATAGGACTTGTTGATCTCCTGCATCTTTGTCCTGAACCCCACCATCTCAAGCTCAACATAGCGGATGTCCTCCTGGAGCTCGTTGTGATAAGTCACAGTCTGTAAAAAAACAAAATTAAAGAACAACCTCCAAGTGTTAGTAAAGGGGAAAGTATAAAGGAAAAAACTAAATGAAGAAATCAACAAAAGTAAAAAATTACCTGCATCAGGCTATGACTAAGGTCTACGATCTTATCGCTGACATACATATGGTGAAGGGCAGCCATGTCCACGTCAGACCTGATCCCCTTCACGACCATGTACGAAGTACGGGGATCCTTCAGAAAGCTCACAGAAGCGAGAACATGCTGAGATACCTTATAGCGACGCCATCTCCAGACGTCAGTCTCATTGGGCATCCCCCGAGAACTAGCAGGTGAAGGAGTTGGCCTCCGAGAAGATAGGGGAGGAGGGGGAGAGACCTCTTTCCATGCTAAAATATCTTTGACTACAGGGGCAGGAGGATTGGATGAAGTAGGTGGTGGACCGACAATAGGAACGTGAGAGGGAGTTGCACCGAAGCAACATCAGGGATGATACTAGGTGTAAGCATCCTTCGTTCTTTGGTGAAAATTCCTCTCCCCACCAAAAGTCCCCTATAATTTTCTCCGAAGACGCTTCGACATCTCCAACTGCTCTTAAGCAAAACAGAATAATGCGTCCTGATCTTCGGCTTCTTCCTGCTTTGCTTCCCGTTACCGTTCTTCTTCGTGTTCTTCCTCTTTATCCCACTCAGAACAAGGAGAACTGGATACCACGATGTTGTGAAAAACATCAACGGGGATGGCCCGAGGAATCTCTAAAGCGGTAGAGGAAGCAGCAACCTCTGCTATGGGAATAGGAGCACATGCAACGTCAATAGGCTTCTTTGGGTCGAGGAGATCTCTCCAATCCCATTCTAGGAAGTTATAAGCAGTGGAGAGCCGTGCGGCTACGTCCTTGGGGACAAAATACCTTTTGTTTAAATTTGTGTTTACACAAAAGAGAAAAGAGCCGGTGAAGAAAAATGGCCAAAGACGAAAAAGGAAAGAAAGGGAAAAGAGAGGTCAAAGCTCTGACTACTTACTGAAAGGCACACAGATCCTAGGGACGATCCAGTGACCATCATAGCCCCAGTTCTCACCAATCAGGAGGGTCCGTCTTCCCAGCTTTATCCCCCCTCGGGAGATTGGTGATTAGACCTCCCCATTTTTCGCTAGCATGGGGAGCCAAGTAGTAAAACACGCCGTGCTTCTTAACAATGTACGTGACACGAATTTCGTCTACCCCTATGATAAGGTTATACCTCCTGTTTAAAGCTTTTATCCCTAAAAGAACTATGTAGGTGTTAGGAGTATTTTGGGAGGGGTGAGATAGAAAGTGCCAAAAAATTCTCAAAAGAGGGGGGAGAATGAGAGCTTTAATCCTAAAGCTATATACAAGGGAAAGTGCCAAAAAATTCTAGAAACTGCCAAAAAATTCCTGTGATTTGATACGGCGGATTGCAAGGGAAAGACCTAGGTACCCCATCCCTAAAACCACAAATGACATCCGGGAGGAAGGCGTCTTTATAACGATCCATGAAGCTGTTGAACTCGACCCACTTCCTAAATAACGGGACAATAACATTAAACTATGTCTCTCCCATAATTAACCAAGAAGCTCCTGAGAAGAAGAAAGGAATCAAAATGGAGGAAAAGAAACGACTTACAAGAGACAAAGTATACGTTGAGGCGAAATGAAAAAGACTTAAAAAAAGGACTTTACGGATGCGAAAAGGGAATGTAATTCAATTTATGGATTTGAAAGAAAAATGAAACACAATCGATTCTGAAGAAATAATGGCGTGGAAGTGCAGCAGGCGCGTAGGGACATGACGTTTGAAAGGACAAATGTTGGCCATCATTCGAACAGGCAAATGATGAAATGACAGCTGGAAAGAGAAGGAGACATGTCTTGAAAACTCACGCCACCCTAGAGCGGGGAGGCAAAGTGACTCACGTAATAACTATAAGTGTGCCCCAAAATTGCACGATTTGCACTGAGAATCGGGTACGAGAAGGAGGAACGACTCAGACAAAAAACAAGTGATGTTCTTGAGAAATGCGTCAGACAAGGCAACAATGGCATACATTTTTATGATCTAATGTACCTATTTTCTATGTATTATTGATGTTTTCAAGAGTAAAAAGATAGAAAAGGGATGAAGCTGCCAATCCCCTATCAAGACGAGCGCAGAATGCATTCATTACACATTAACCCAGATTTGGATAAAACCAAGGGGCAGTGAGGAGATCCCCGAACGAGAACAAGAAGGAATAGATCTGAGTCACTAGAGAAGGCCACGCAGCTACAACTGATTTGGTGATTGAAAAACTAGGGAATGAGACAATTGAGAAAAACGAATAGAGTGAAAGGCCCCACACCTGACATAAGATCTAACAAGTATGGGTGGGGTCCTATGGGTGTAATAGATCCTCCAAAAACATAGGAGAAAGGGAAATCATACCATAGGGGAGAGGACGACCATTCCCCTCCCTTTTCTATTTATTGACAAATTGTTATTTTATTTACACTTGATGGCTTATAAATGCTTGGGTAAGAAACAAAGGAAAGGCGGAGGATATACATATTTAAAAACATTACTGAATTCCTAAACTCTCTCTCTCTCTCTAATCTCTTGATCATCTCTCACTAATTAGTAACATGATTCTATTGGTGTGAATGAAAAATTCTTTACATATACCATTTGGCTCCATGGCGTTCAAAATCTTTCATAAAACCCCCTCATTTTTCATTTTGTTTCACCAATGCACCATACTGTGATTTTTGTTCAAAAAACTGACGGAAGTCAATGCACGTGACTTACACGTGAGTTTTTTAATGGAAAATGGGGTAATTTAATATACCTTGCCATGTGTAAGCCATCCACGGCCTCTCCCCCACCAACCCATTTTTCCTGATACGAAATGGCACCAATTTCCCCCCTCCCTTCCATGTTTCTTCTTCACCATGATAGCAGCCTTTCACTACAATTCCTTCACTTTTTTTCTATGGGAGCTCTAATATGCTACTGTGGTATTCCATCAGAATTGAAGACCTATTGGAATGATTTGAACCAGTGAAGAAGGTCCTATGCATGTTCTAAAAAACAGGTAAGTTTGGAAGGAAGATTGTTAACTTCTCCAATCTTAATTTTGTATTGAAATTGGAACCTCCATGTTAATTAAAATTGGAAGCTCTATTTTCTCATACTTGTTTGTTAATTTTGTTGATTATTTTTGTAGAACAATGGAGAATGCATGTTTTTTACGTGGTCCGACCCACCTATGTGTGTAAGAGAAAAAAATATTATCTCCGGGTTATTAAGAGGAATGACCTGACTTGAGCACGGAGATAGAATTTTACGATACAAGATTAAGAAGTCGATGAGGTGCATATGCTTGTTGTTGATGTTTGCTTACTTCAAGTTTTAGGGGTATTTATCTTTTATTTAAGCTTATTTTGGTTTAGATTATGTTATTGATGATGTTTGTGTACTTCAATTGTAATATATTTTATGAATGACAAGTTAAGGTTATTTTTGCATTTACAAATTTTGATCCTTGACTTGAGATATATATATATTCTCAAACACCATTCATACTTCATAATCATACATCCTTCATAATTATCATAAAATCCCAAACATCCCTCACTGTTTACTACCCACAAAAAATAATCATCCTCCTTCATAAACTATAAACATATAGAATCATTGTTCAAAGTTCTCACAAAATATCCACAAAAAATTCACAATCATTGTTCAAATTTGACTGACTAAGGGGAAGAAAGGCGTTCAACTTCTATTTTGAATAATGCCCTGGTTGAGTTTCAGGTGCATTGCTTCTTAAGGACCGTCATTCCCATGGGAGACGTCACCAAGGTAGGAGATTGAGAGACATACATTTATTCGGACCTTTGGGAAGCATTTGCTACTGGTTTAGAAAGTGATGGTTGCATTGTATCGTCCCTCTGGGAAGCATTTGCCACTGGTTCAAAAAGTGATGGTTGCATTGTATCATCCCTCTGGGAAGCATTTACCACTGGTTCAAAAAGTGATGGTTGTATTGTATCATCCCTCTGGGAAGCATTTGCCACTAGTTCAAAAAGTGATGGTTGCATTGTATCATCCATCTGGGAAGCATTTGCCACTGGTTCAAAAAGTGATGGTTGCATTGTACATCCCTCTGGGAAGCATTTGCCACTGGTTCAGAATTTACCACTAGTTCAAACCTCTGGGATGCTGTTTTCACTAGTTCAGAAGCCTATAATTAAACAATAGAACATAATTATATATCAAAAATCTGTAAGTTAACAAATAAAACATAATTAAATGTAGAAATAATTAAACATAATTAATGTATTAACTGTTGGCATCTGGGAAACATTCTGTGAAGCCGCTGGTTCAACATTCTATGAAGCCACTAGTTCAGCATTCTGTGAAGCCAGTGATCTAGACGCTTATGAAGCCGATTATGAAGCTTGCAATTAAACAACAAAACATACTTAAACACTACAATTTGATAAACATAATATAATTAACTGTATTAAATATTTTTGTACATTTCTCCTGTTACATGTCAATTTATTGTGACCCAATTCACCAAATTGTTTATATTTCATTACTATAGCAACCCTAGATTTACTTTTATGCATTGTAGGGGGGTCTAGGAGGTTCACCAGCCTCCCTAATCCTCAACTTCTTTGGTCTCCCAGGCTGTTTATGGTAAGTAGGGGGAATTAGTGGTCGTCTAGTAGATTTGGGCCACAATTCTGAATTAGGGCTAATAATGGGCTCATATGTTCTTAAATAGACCTCTTTTGTATAACAATTATCCATATATGCAAGTGAATCATCCAGTTTGTAGCTTATGGAAGTTATGGCATGACATCATGTAATGCCAGTGAGATCTCATTTCTTACAAGTACAAGTCTTTGCCTCCAAGTTCACTACAAATTTCCCTCATCATACCTATATAAGTAGGCAAAATGCGTTATTTGTTTTATTCTTCTCAACTATTGCACATGCTTTCGTAGACACATTACAACTTCACTTAGAAACACTCTCTCTTTTCTTTACCATTCGAATCATAAGATATAACCTAGTTTTTTTAAGCATAGTCAGGATAGGCCTATCCCTAGCTTCCAAAATCGCAGCATTGAATGACTCACAAAGGTTGTTTGATAGCATATCACACTTGAGAAAGGTTTAAAGTGAGACCTAGTCCATGAAGCATGAGGTTTTACATACAACCATTCATAAGCCCATAAATTTTCTTCCTTAAGCTTCTCTATTTTAGACAAAAACTGAACTACTGTTGTACTCCTAGCACAGCTCCACAATCTATTTCTAAAAGATAGACCTTTGAAATCCTCCTTAAAGTTATTGTCCATATGTCACACACAACTCCTATACTCTCAATTGGGTACTAAGTTTTTCAATGCACGCTTCAGCCTTTTTTGCTTATCACTTATGAATGTTTGTGCATAACTGTTAACAATTCCAACATCATCAATCAAAGTAGTCAAAAAAACTCCTAGGAGTCTAACTTTTCAACCCCCACTACAGCATAAGCAATCGAGAACAATGAATTATTCTCATATATTCCTCTTGTAGTTAGTAATTGTCCTGGATGGGGACCTTTGATGTGATACCCATCCGAACCAATCACAGGCCTATAACCCCCTTCAAAGCCCTTTTTACAAACCCCTAAACAAATATACAACCTTTGAAACTTAGGTCTACCACCTCTACTAGCTTCAATTTTCATAAAAATAGAACTACCCTCATTAACTCTTTTTAGCTCCCAATATAATCTCATAGTTGGCTAAATTGGTCATCATATGATCCTTGAATCACAAGTGTAGCCTTTCTCTTGGCTCTTCAAACTTGCATCCTTGATACTAACACCATATGATCATGACGTATAGCATTTTGCTTGGCACTAACACTCATGTAAGGTGCATTCCTCAACAGCCCCATATATTTGTTGGAATCACGGTGCGCGCAACGGAGGTGTTTAGTTTAAAAATTTTTATCTATAAAAAAAAAATTGAAACGCCACAGGTTCCAAAAATAATTTTTAATGAAAAATAATTTTTCTCATTGGATCCATTATTTATCTATACATTAAATCATAGACATATAAAGAAATAATTATACCTCTTGTTGTCTATCAAGCGCCATCGCTAACAATGAACTTAAGATTCCTCGAACAACGGACTGTGAGATCCACACCAAGATCTTTCGAACCAATCCTGAAACACACTAGGATGTGCATGGGCACATAGAATAATTCAAGAATACTTTTTCTTCTCTAAATGTACTTAACACATGAGATGTAGATATTTGGAGAATGACTTTTTGAGACAGAGCTATGAGAGAAAATTAGAGAATTCGCAAAGCCTTTTATTAACAATTAATCACACAGATTGCTTCAATGAGGCCAATAGAATAATATATATATATATATATATATATTCTAGGTTAAGGCTCGTTAGGTTTTAGGGTTTACATAAAATAATAAACTCTTTACAAATTTGCCACTACAGTCTGTGCCACACTACAGTGTCGTGTACTACTATGGTGCCGTGAGGTACTATAGAGTCCCACACACCACTATAGTGGCATGTGACACTATAGAGAGTTACGTGCCACTGTGGTGACATATGACACTACCGACCTTGAAAGGTGTCTTAGGTCTAATAACATGAATCTAACTTTCTAGTCTTAGGTCTAAGAACGTGAGTTGGACAACCCCATATAAGGAAATGATGCAACTTAGGTTTGTAGCCATTCCATAATTAAAAAGGTGTCTTACTTAGAGACTTAGAAGGAACTACATTCAAAATGTAGATTGCCATTTGAAGTACATATCCCCAGAATGTGAGTGGTAGTGATGAGTAACTTACCATCGACCTAACCATATCCAATAAGGTTCGGTTTCTCCTTTTTGAAACACCATTTTTCTATGACATTCCAGGTGTTGTGAGTTGGGATAGAATTCCATACTCTAGCAGGTAGTCCTTGAATTCTAAATCTAAGTATTCACCACCTTGATCTGATCGAAGTGTTTTCAATGATTTATCTAGTTGCTTTTTAGCTTCAGCTTTGAAGTCTTTAAACTTTTCAAACGTTTTAGACTTTATGTGCATATAAGGTAAGTATAACCGTATCTAGAGTAATCGCCAATAAAAGTGATGAAATACTCCTACCCACCTCTAGCTTGTAGATTGATTGGTCCACAGACGTCACTATGTGCTAGCTCAATGGCTCTTTGGCCTTTTCTAGAGAAATGTCTCTTGGTCATTTTACCCTCTAGACAAGATTCACAAACCAGAAGAGTCTTAACTTTTCGTTCTCTCAAAACACCATGCTTTGTTAAATAATTTATTCTGTCAAGATTAATATATCCCAGCCTAAGATGCCATACATACATATCATCTTCTTGAGAATCCTTTTGTCATTTGTTACTTTTAAGATTTTCTACTTTCAATAATTCTGAATTATTTAATGTTTGTTCAGTTGGTTTAAGCATATACAATCCGTTTGAAACTTTTGCATGACAAATATCAAATCCATTTTTAGAAATAATAAACATATTATTATTAAAAGAAATATCAAAATTTTGTTCATGCAACAAGGATAAAGATATCAAATTTCTAGAGAATCCATGAATAAAATAAACCTTTTTCAAAACAAGATAATTAGTTCTAAAATTTAAATGGATTGTCCCTAATGCTTTCTCTGAAACGAGCGCACCATTGCCAACTCTCATTATCACCTCGTTGTCAGCAAGCTCCCTTGAAGAATCAAGCATCTGCAAAGAAGAACATGCATTGTTAATTGCTCCTGAATCTATAATCCAAGATGACAAATCATATTCTACTAAAAAAGTTTCAAGTACAAGGAAATCACATTTACCTTTCTTTTTTAGCTTAAAGAGATATTTGTGATAGTTTCTCTTCCATTGACCTTCAACTCCACAATGAAAACATTTTCCTTTGGTTCTTTCTTCTTGGAGTTATTGTCTTTCTTGTTCTTCTTGTCCTTTAAGTGACTTCTCGACTTTCTTTCTTTTCTTATTCTTACTTTTGTCCTTACCATTGTTTTTCTTCCTTTTGTTACTATTAACAACAGTTGAAGAAGGCTTTTGCTCCATAAAATTTGTCTCGCCCTCTTTTATCATACTCTTGTTGCGTGACTAAAAAATCTCTAGTTTATTCAACAATCGGGTCATGTTGAATTGCTACTTGTTTATAACATAGTTAATAGTGAACGTGGAAAAAGCAAGTGTAAACGATTCAAGTATAATGCTGACTTGAGTTCGCTCATCAATGGTAGCCCAATGTACTTCTACCTCATACATTATATTGATCATATTCAAAACATATTCTCGCACAGAAGTACCTTTCTTTATCTTAGTAGTCATGTAGCTCCTAGTAGCTTCATGATGACTTTGATTAGATTGCTGTCCAAACATCACCTGTAGAGATTCCATGATCTCATATGCAGTTTTCATGCTTTCATACTTTGTTCTGAGAACATCATTCATGCTCACAAGCATGAAGCACTAAGCTTTGTTGTTGGACTGAATCCAAGCATCAAATTTGTCTTTAATGTTTTTAGTGGCACTGGCATCGGGTTTTTCAGGACATTTTTCAGTAAGAATAAATTTGTGGTTCTCACATATAAGCATCAAATTCAAGTTCGATTTCCATCTTATGAAGTTATCACCATTCAATTTTTTGAGTGCAAGTAAAGCAGTAATAGAGCTGCCCATGGTAGACATAATAATAACTAAAAGAATAAAACATACATCATTCAATATAATTGTAATAAATATCAAAATTTTATAAAATAAATGCGATGCATGAATGCAACATATCAAACACATAAACTTAAGAATTACTAATCCATGATAAGACTACCTAATAATTAATGTGCCACCTTAGGGTCGGTCATATTAATTTTAAGCTGCCTATGAGACATTCTCATCATTATTAATTAAAAATTAAAATATCTCATATTTTCTCTTTTAATATAAGGTATTGTTTATTTCGTCAAGTCATAATTATCCACTCAAATTTTAATAGACACTTTGTGAGTGTAAGTCATTATTTCATAATCCATGACTTAATTTAAAAAATGTTACCTTAGGGTCGGTCAAGTCTAAAATACATCACTTAGTCCTATTTTCTTAAGAAGTCAACCTTGATATTGATACAGTTCGTAACCTTCCCTAGGGGGACAAAAACAAAGCCGTTTCGAGGCCCTCACTATATCTCATGTTGTTGTACTAATAATAGAGACTATAGGTTACATTGACATGTCAACCTTCTCTCACTTACTATTTTGTAATTAATGTGTTTCTATTTAATTAATCAATTAATTTTAAACTAATTACTAGTTAAAATTAATTATTAATTCAATCTTATAGGTCTAAATTCATTTAACCTTCTAAAGAGTCTAAGACAAATTTAGATGAACTTAGAATAACTAATTAATTACATTCATCAAACTTTAATAAAACACTTTTAATAATGTTGGTTGTTCTAAAGGCTTAACTAAACGTATGCCTTTAAAATTGTGTGATTACTAAGTTTAACTAATTAAAACTTACCAGTTTATATACAATTGATTTCCCAAAGTAATTCATATAAGCACTTAGGACAATCCTAATAGATCATGTTTCTGCTAATGAGATGCATGATTAAATAAAACTGTGTGATGTTTCATGTATGACATGTGATTGACTAATGCATGGTCATGTTATTAATCAAATCAATAAACATTTATTTAAACAAACAAATAAACAAATGATGAACCGAATGACTATTGGGTATATCTAAATTTGCAACCTTTGAAAAAATAGAAATAATTACAAGAATACATATTTCCAAAAATGTTCATTCTCCATTAGAGGTCCATCTTCATAATTTTCAAGCTTTGATCAAAATCACTTTAATTAAGATAAAATATTTTCCTAATTAAATAATCCTATTAATTATCTTTTTAAAATTAATTAAATTTGATTAGTAAAAAAATAATTTGATAACTCATCAAACTTTGACTCAATCAATTCATTAATTTTAATTTAAAAAAATAAAAATCAATAAATAATTTTTAAAATTACATTAATTTTAAAACTAAAAGATAAAAGGTATGATTAGGGTTTTCGTGAATTATCATGGGGATATAGCAATACGATATCAGGGCATCTGCGAATAGTACCCTGGCAATCACAGGGACTCCCTCCTACGGTGGTAGCGGGACACTCCCACTGCCACCGTCAGTTGCCCGACCACCACCGGCGGTGCCACCGTCGGTTGCCCGACCACCACTGGCGGTGCCATCGTCGATGCCACTCTCAGCGGCGCCGCTGCCATCATTTTTCCTGACAGTGATTCTGTCGTCAAAATTGCCGGTAACACTATTGCCAGCGCCAGCGCAGGAACTCCTTAACAGAGCTCCTTCTCCTTTTTCTTCTCCTTGTTCGTCTCGTGCATTTTTCATCTTCTTGCGTATGTAAACATAATATTCAAAATAAAGTTATAAAAAAATTTATGCCCCAAACGGCTTACACAATATCTAAAGGAAAATTAAGAATAATGCTTAAACCCAAAAGTCATTATACAATTCACGATTCATCATTTACCATACATTATAAAAACATAACCATCTATTTATTTCAACATATATATTGAATAATGTAAGAAAACCCACACATCATTTAAAGTATACATATATAATGACTAATCTGATACCAATTGTTGGAATCACGGCGCGCTTAGCGGAGGCGTTTAGTTTAAAAAAGTTTATCGACCAGAAAATAATTGCGACGTAATAGGTTCCAAAAAATATTTTTTAATGAAAAATATTTTTTCTCATCGGATCCAATATAATACATTAAATCATAGACATACAATGAAATAAATTATACCTCTTGTAGTCTATGAAGCGTCATTGCTAACAACGAACTTGAGATTCCATGAAAAATGGACTGTGAGATCCACACCAAAATTTTCTAAACCAGTCCTCGAACACACTAGGACGTGTGTGGGAACGTAGAATAATTCACAAACACTTTTCTATTTCTAGATGTACTCAACACATAAGATCTAGAAATTTAGAGAAGTACTTTTTGAGACAGAGGTTTGAGAGAAACTTAGAGAATTTGTAGAGCATTCGATTAACAATTAATCGCACAAATTGCTTGAATAAGGCGAATAGAATAATATATATATTCTAGGTTAAGGATCATTAGGTTTTGGGGTTACATAAAATAAATAATTATTTATAATTGTGCCACTGTAGTGAGACCCATTGTAGTCTACGCCACACTATGCCCAACAATATTGTCGTGGCATCCAACTTGCATTGGCAAACTTATTCCTATATGTCCTACAATTATGGACATCATTGAACCATTTAATTTGAAATGTTCTCCCATCTCAAGATACATACACAAATCAAGGACACACATTAGAACATGCAATCCTAATTCTATCCCTATCATTCTTCACACATCTTAGAACCCTACCACTCTTAATAGAGTATTCCTTCACTGCTTGCCTAAACTCAGTTACAGGCCCAAACTGGTGGTCCCTAATGCTTTTGTAAAAAGTAATCTTTAAAGTTTGTTGCTCTCTAAAATCTTTGAGTATATAAGTAGAGAAACAAAACTCACCTTCACTACTTTATCTTTGAGCTTCGAGACCTTCATGTCTCATCCACGGCCTTGGCCTTGTCCTCGACCATGGCCTCTCCCACACTCCTCTTGTGCGCACCATCAAAGAACATGATGAAACTTCTTATAAAAAAGCAGTGAAGGTTTTGAAAATTCAACTTAAAAAATGAAACAGAGAAATTGAGTTCACTAAAGGTTCCTTCGCTAGAGAGAAATTTGAAGAAGACCCTTCACGAATGATAGAGTACACGAAGGGTCTTTTTTCCCCCACCTAAAGTGGGCGGTGAGGAAGAGGCCATGGATAACTTACACGTGGCAATGGGGTGTAACTGAAAGAACTGAACTGAATGAAACCGAAGTAATCAGTTTGGTTCGATTACTTATAAGGGTTTGTCTACAATTATAAAACTTCCAAAAAATAGCAAAAAATTATTAAATTGAAAACATCAACACTCAACACAATTAATATATATATAATGGTTGTAATCGGGTCGAACCGATTACAGGTTTATTGTAAACTATAATCAAACTGAAAGTTCAGTTATTTAAATTAACCGAACCGATTACAATTACCTTAGTAAAATTACCGATCGAACCGATTAGGTTCGGTTCAGTTCGGCTGGTTCTTAAAAATTCTGCACACCCCTACTAGATATCATTACTATTAAAGTCATTATGCATATGTGATATTGTGCAAAATATTATAAATGGGGTTAATCACAATAGGCCCCTCAACCTTTTGCAACTATACCAGAATGCCCGCTGACCTTTAAAATAAAAACCCTATTACTTATCTTTTAGTTTTATCAATACACCCTACCATGACTTCCATTCAAAAATCTATCAGAAGTCAATACTCGTGACTTACACGTGATTCTCTTAATACGCAATGGAGTAATTTTACACACCACTGCCAAATGTAAGCCTTCCACGGCCTCTCCTCCACTAAGGGTCTTCTTAAAATTTCTCTCTAGCGATAGAACCCTTTGTGTACTCGATTTCTCAGTTTAATATTTAAAACCTTCACTATTATATTTGATAAGAAGTTTAATCGTCTTCTTTGACGGTGCACATAAGAGGAGGTGGGAGAGGCCGTGGTTGAGGACTAGGCCTAGGCGGTGGACGAGACAGTGAAGGTCTCGAAGATCAAAGACAAAGCAGTGAATGTGAGTTTTGTTTCTCTACTTATATACTCGAAGATTTTAGAAAACAACAAACTTTCAAGATTATTTTTAACAAAAAGCATTAGGGACCACCATTTCTATACTATTTTCAAAAAGAGTGGTCCCTAATTTCTTATTGATTTGTCTAGGGATGTGTAGTCTGGTTTAGGGTTTGAAGTTTTTATTTCCATGTTGGTATAGGGTTTTACAATCACGTTTAGGGTTTTGCAATCTCGTTTAGGGTTTTTCATTCTAGTCTAGGGTTTAACCGTATACTGTTTAGGGTTTTTATTACATTCCCAGACCATATACTGAGTTGTCTGTAGTGTATTTTAAGACCGAATACCGTTTTATCTTGCATAGTGAGATTGCATACTGAGATTACATACTGTTTTGATATTCTGAGATTGCATATTGTTTTAAAGTCTTAGATTCCATACTATCTTGTATACTGAGATGAGAAAGAATGAGGGAGATAGAGCGAGAGAGTGAGAGAGAGAGAGGGGGGAGAGAGAGAAAGAGAAAGAGAGATAAAAGAGATAGGGTGAGGGAGAGAGAGGGGGGAGAGAGTGAGAGAGAGAGTGTATGTGAAAGAGAAAGAGTGGGTGAGGGAGGAAGAGAGAAAGAGAGAGAGAGGGTAAGGGAGGAGGGGAGAGAGAAAGAGAGAGAGAGAGAGAGAGAGAGAGAGAGAGAGAGAGGTTACATATTAAGATTGCATTCTGGTGTTGTCTGAAGTGTAGTCAAGTGATTCTGATGATCCTGATTTTGCTTAGGCTGAGTCAAATGATAGTCAAACAACTGATGATGAGTTGTTTAAGTCAATGGTTGAACTAGAAGTAGAACATAGTTTTTCTTGGAATAATTTAATGTAGTTAACATTGAGGAGGACAACTTCTATGAATTAGAAGTTTAGATAGTGACTCAGATGGAGATGGTGTAAGGTGTAGGAATAGACATAAGAATCCCGAGTTCTTCCCTAAAACAGATATGAGAGATGTTTGATTCAAATATGGCATGTTGTTTAGGTCTACAACTGAGTTTAGGCAGGCTGGGAGGGAATACTCTATTAAGAGTGGTAGGGTTCTAAGATTTGTGATGAATGATAGGGATAAGATTAAGTTTACACGTTCTAATGAGTGTCATTGGTTTGTGTATGCATCTTTACAAAGAGACGGGAGAACATTTCAAATTAAATCGTTCAATTATGTCCATAATTGCAGTAGGACATTTAGGAATAGGTTTGCCAATTCAAGTTGGCTGTCACGACAATATATGGGGTTGTTAAGGAATGCACCTCATATTAATGTCGGTGCCATGCAAAATGCTATACGGCATGATCATATGATATTGGTATCAATGATACAATTTTGGAGAGCCAAGAGAAAGGCTACACTTATGATTCAAGGATCATATGGAAATTTAGCCAACTATGGGATTATATTGAGGAGCTAAAAAGAGTTAATGAGGGTAGTTATATTTTTATGAAAATTGAGGCTGGTAAAGGTGGCATAAATTTAAAGGCTGTATATTTATTTAGGGGCTTGTAAGAAGGTGTAGCAACGTGCGTGCGACGCGGAGTGGCAATTAAAAATTTATTTTTTAAGGAAAAAAATTTGGAATCGCCACCAATCATTTTAGGGTGTGATTGGTCACCCAATTTTAAGATGAAAATTTTTTGTCTACGAAAACTCAAAGTTGGTTCGGGATTCGTTTGTGTGTGGGGAAGGTATTAGCACCCCACAACAACCATTATAAAATGGTTACCAAATTAATCAAATGCTATCCAATTTTTTATTTTAAGGCAAAATGTTGAAGAGATTCATTTTTTAATGTCCCATTTGATGCATTTTGTATCATAGAAATGAACAAAATAAATTACTTTTAATGGGTGGTTCAAAGATCATTGTAAAAAAATTTTTTTTTTGTATTCTTATATCTTTTTAAATCAAAGCATTATTAGAGTTATTCTCGGTATCCCAAGAATAACTCCTCACCTCAGTAGTTCGAGAAGTTTGGTATCCCAAAAATCTCAAAGTCCATCGTCGGCCTTTTTTAGTGAAAATTAAATAATAGAAGTAACAAAATCTAAATCTAATTATTAAAATTATAATCCACACATACATGAACATTAATTATAATAATAAGAGAATAATGCAAGAATCGCATTATAAGCATGACGATGCAAGAATGCTAAATAAATAAACATGTAAAGGAAATTAATGTTAATAATTACAACAAAATGGAAGTAAAAGAATAGAGATAAGTTATAGGATGTCAAATTATAGAAAACATAAAATGTTGAGATTATATAAAACATACAAAAAAATGTAAGAATAAAGTAAAAAGTCTATATTATGTAATAAATGAAAGACAAAAAATTAAAAAAAAATTATATATATATAGCAAGAACTGCAATGCAGCTCTTGCTGCAACAGAGGAATACTTTCCTCTGTTGCACCACTTTTTTGTTTTTTTTTGTTTTTTATAATATTATATATTATAATATAATATAATAGTAATAATAATAATATTATTAAATAATTAAATTGAAAACAAATGATGAAAAATAAACAATATATTTTTTTAACATAAATATGTCTGTTTTTTTTACTACTTAGTCTACTAATTGCCATTTTTCTTTCCTTCCCTCATTAGTCATTGCTAATCAAATAATAAAAGGGATGATCATGGATGATAATTAGTTCAAACAAGTGTCACAAAATGATGAACATAATATTTTAAAAAAAGAAAAGACTTTGTAGGAAAATTGAAAATTTCACAACTTAGATATTTGCATAATCTTGTTTAGAGGTTTTACTCTCTATTTTATGCATTGTTATGTGTGAGAAAATTATCCTAGGGGATCTTTGCATCAAATATACACTTTCAACCCATTAAAAGGGTTGATGCACATTTGGTTAATTTTTCCACCCCTCAAAAGCTTTATCATCATCCTCATTAATTACGTTGATGACAAAGACATCTCAATATCCAACTTGTAAAGAAATCATCAAAGCATGAAATTAAAATGTCAATATCCATTTTGTCGGGTTAAGCTTTAACTGAAACTTTCGCAACCGTTTAAATAGTTTTCGTAGAGTGACCGTATGATCTTCTCCTTGACGTGATTTGGCAATCATATCACCAACGTACACTTCGATTTATTTATGCATCATATCATGAAACAATGTTACCATTGCCCGCTGGTAAGTTGCCCCTGCATTCTTCAGATCAAATGGCATAACCTTATAACAAAATGTACCCCACAAAGTTATAAAAATAGTCTTTTTACGGTCTTCAAGAGCCATTTTGATTTGGTTATACCCTGAAAAACCATCCATGAAAGAGAAGGTTGAATGTCCTGCAGTGTTATCTACTAAGACATCGATATGGGGCAATGGAAAATTATCCTTGGGGCTTGCTCGATTTAAATCTCTATAATCGACGTACACCCTTACTTTCTCATTTTTCTTCAGTACTGGGACTATGTTAGCAGCCCATTCAGGATATTTTGATACTTCTAGAAAACCCGCATCTACTTGCTTTTTAACTTCTTCTTTGATCTATACCAGCATGTCTGGTTTCATTTTCCTTAACTTTTATCGCACTGGTTTACTTTCGGGCATAAGTGGCAAATGATGAACCACAATATCAGTGTCAAGACCTGGCATATCTTGGTAAGACCATGTAAAGACATCAATATACTCTTTGAGTAAGTCAATTAATTCTCGATGGCCTTGGCTTGTCATAGAAGTGCCGATTTGGACTTCTTTCATCTCTCCCTCCAATCCTAAATTTATCACCTCCGTTAACTCTTGATATGGTTGAGTTATTTTTTTATCTGACTCTACCATTTTTAACATTTCCGGAGATGGTTCGAAATTATCCTCGTCACTTTCACCTGACTCTACGCTAAGAATGGGATTGTCAAAGTTGTTGCTTATGCTCTTGTTTTCAAAATCACCGTTCTCGAACCTGAATCGGATTATTGGATGAAAAGAAGGCAAAAGAAAAAAAATAAAAATAAATAAACAATGCATGAGTATGGACAACATTTCAGAAATGAAAAAAGAAGACATAAAAGGAAGAAACAAAAAGAAACTGGAATTATATTTATCATCCGCAAAAGGAGACGAAACAAGTTTTTAGATTTTCATTCAAAAAATGACATGAAATAGACGAGAACATAGGCCCATAACAATGAAATTCCTAAGGCATTGAGTATAATCATTAGAATTTTGGCATGAACACATTACTCTTGAAAATTCTCGAGAAGCATTGGTAGTTCGGTGACGTCCTAATTGTTAAGTTCATGATCTGAATCGTATCGAAAATCTAAGTTCTCTGTACTTGAACTTGATGATTTTCCCAGGATTGCGGATATTGAAAGCTCCGCGATATCATCTTCAAGGTTGTACTGCTCTACTATAATCGGTTCTTCGAATGAAATTCCCCCACTTCTAAAGGATTTAGAAATATGAGGTATGATTGCCATTTCCACATCGAATTCCCTATTTTCAAGCCTAGCAATCCTCTTTTCTTTCTTTTGAGCTTCCACTCTCCATCTATCAGCCTTAGTCGGTCTATATCCAAGTCCAAACCTTTGCTCATTCTTGTCCCAGTCAATTAACTTTTTTATGCCTTGATGCTCACTCCCGAGTCCCTTACTTGGTTGGTATCCCCTTTTGATCATCAACCTTGCAAGCAACTGAGATGCTTTTGATAGGTTTGGCGTTGGAGAGGGTTTCCCACTAGCAACAAACGTGGTGTTCGCAATCTCAAATGATCAAAATGAGCACTCCAATGCTTCCTCTGTCGCCTCGACATATGGCATGGTGGCTGGTTTGGATACCAAAAAATCTTCTTCCCCATATATACAAATGAGTTTATGATCCATTATGAATTTCAGCTTCTGATGTAAGGAAGAAGGTCTGCCCCAGCAGATTGAATCCATGGTTGACCCAAAAGGAAACTGTACGCTGGATTTATGTCCATCACTTGGAAAACAATATTGAATATGCATGGTCCAATTCAAATAGGTATCTCTATGTCTCCGATCACTTCTCTTCGGGTGCCGTTGAATGCTCTTACTATCATCATGATAGGTCGTATATGTGTCGCGTCCACTAGGAGCTTTGCTAGTGTGGATCTTGGCATTACATTTAGAGATGAGCCGTTATCAATCAATACTTTTGCAACAATATAATCCCTACATTTTATGGATATATGTAAAGCTCTGGTGTGCCCAGTACCATCGGTCGGGATTTCATCATCTATGAAAGTGATAAAATTCAGTGCGGTAATATTTCCCACAATTCCACTCAACTTCTCCACCGTAATGTCATGACAGACATATGCTTGATTCAAAACCTTCAATAATGCTTGGCGATGTGGTTCAGAATTCAGAAAGAGTGACAGTAAGAATATGCGAGCAGGTAAGCAATTAAGTTGTTCAATCACATTATACTCGCTTTGCTTGATGAGCTTCAAAAATTCACATACTTCTTCTTCAGACACTGCTCTTTCTTTCTCCATACCTCTTATTATAACTGGGTCTATCACTTGGCCGCCATGCATTTCTCCTTGGAATTCATGACCATTGTCGCCTTCTTTGGCCTTCCCTTTCCTTTACCTTTCAAACACATTGCTTTTATCCATTTTCAAAACTTCTTGCGTGTAGCATCTGCCACTCCTCGTCATCCCACCTACTCCTGAAATATTAGTTATGGGGAGATCGAGGTCAGACGGATTTAGCTCTTGATTTTTGTCGTTACTGCGTGTAATAACCTCATATCCGTACATCCATGGTACTGCTCTTGAATCTTTGTAAGCGAACGCACCCGGTATTTGAATGGTGATAGGCATCGGAGCATAAGACGTAGTGGTGCGAGTTGACTTTTCCTCGTAATGTATTGTAAAAGGTTTTGGGATATAGGACGAAATTTCAACATTAACTTAAGATGATTCTTTAGTTATCATGAGGACTAAAGAGTCATCTTCTTGGTATTTTCTTTCTCCTTTACGACTTATTGTAAGTATCTTTGCATCCAACAACTTTTGCACTTCCTTTTTAAAATCAGCACACTCCTCAATTGTATGCCTCATCACCTTCTTATGAAACAAACAATCGAAGTCATGCATAGGCTTTCCATTGATGTGCTCACATCTTCCACGTCCCTCTTTCCATATGAAAAATATTCCTCAATTGCATTCACGGTAAGATTCCCATGATTTGGTAGAGAGTTGGAATTGATATCTGGATTCTCATTTACTTTTTTGAAATTCAACCATCCAGCCTTGATCAGTGCATGTACTCTACCTTTTAATGTCGTGAAATTCTCAGTCGAATGTCCCACTGCCCCAGCATGATACTCACAGCGAGCAGTCGGATCATACCACCTTGGGTATGGTGGTTATAGAGGTTCATAAGGAATTGGCACCAATTGATTATTCCGTATCAATTGAGGTAAGAGATCTGTATATGACATGGGGATAGGATCATATTTGATAAAACGTTGATTATTTCTATTTCCCCTCAGAGGCTGATCAGCCTGACAAATATTTTACTGGTGAGCCGGTGGTCTGAAACCGGGTCTTGGGTTATTTTGAAATGTTGATTGTTGAGAGTGATAATTGTACGGAATTTGTGAGGTATTAGCCACATATGATGCCGTAGACTTGGGTCCTTCCCCATACTTTGAAAATCCTGATCCCGGGTTCACAGCTTGTGATGGGTACCCGGAATTGATCATCTGCACATCCCCTTTCTTTTCGCTTCAATGAAGGCTCCTTTTTTACTGACAATGTATCTGATATAATTTCCAAAATTCTTCCATTCTTTATCCCATACTCAATCCTTTCACCGATCACTATGATGTCAGAGAAGTTGTTTGAAGCGTTTTCAATCATTCTGTCATAGAATGGAGGTCTCAAGGTGTTAATAAACATTCCAGCCATCTCCTTGTCTGACAATGGGGGGTGTACCTGAGAAGCTAATTCCCTCCACCTTTGTGCATATTCTTTAAAGCCTTCTGTAGGTTTTTTCTCCATCCTTTGTAAGTCCAAACGAT
>QANY01012003.1:0-59278 GCA_003255025.1 Datisca glomerata | reverse complement strand
TAATAATAATAATATTATTAAATAAATAAATTGAAAAAAAATGATGAAAAATAAACAATATATTTTTTTAACATAAATATGTCTATTTTTTTTACTACTTAGTCTACTAATTGCCATTTTTCTTTCCTTCCCTCATTAGTCATTGCTAATCAAATAGCAAGGGGGATGATCATGGATGATAATTAATTCAAACAAGTGTCACAAAATGATGAACATAATATTTTTAAAAAAGAAAAGACTTTGTAGGAAAATTGAAAATTTCACAACTTAGATATTTGCAAAATCTTGTATAGAGGTTTTACTCTCTATTTTATACATTGTTATGTGTGAGAAAATTATCCTAGGGGATCTTTGCATCAAATGTACACTTTCAACCCATTAAAAGGGTTGATTCACATTTGGTTAATTTTTTCACCCCTCAAAATCTTTATCATCATCCTCATTAATTACGTTGATGACAAAGACATCTCAATATCCAACTTGTAAAGAAATCATCAAAGCATGAAATTAAAATGTTAAGATTTAAATGAGGAGAAATGATAAAGAATGAACAAATCACTTATGTATAAAAAATACAAAAGATATCAACTACATTCATATGAAGAAGAGAGATGAACAAAATATATTATGAAAAAATGTACTAAACAATTAAGCTATCTTGAGAAGAAGAAATGAAAGAAGATGAAGATAATAGAAGTGTAGAACCTCTTCCTCTCTCTAAAATCACTTCTCTTTCCCACTCCAACCCCTCTCTTTCTCACTCTAAAAAATGACTTCCCCTTTTTTTTTACTCCCAAAAGACCTCCCCTTAAGTGAAGATTTCATTCCTATTTATAGGCAAAATTAGGGTTTGTCTTTTTTACTTTTAGTCTTTTTTTCAATTTTTATTTTTTAGTCCTTTTTTTTTTCAATTTTTACTTTTTAGTCTTTGGACGACTTTTCTTATTTTAGTATTGGATTAGTTTTCAAATTATACATATAGTCTTGGATTATTATAAGAACCAATATATAAAGCATGTATATTTCATGTATTAGGCCGGATAAAATACGGTATCTACAGAAGGGCTGAAAAGGTGTAGCCAATTCTTTTCCTCCCACGTCTTAGTCTAGATTAGGACCTTTATGTTGGAGGTTATGCCCTCAAAAATGTGTATTAACATTTTAATATAAAATTTAATGAAATTACATTTTCTTATACTTATTTTTTTTAATTATTGTTAAATAGTTTATATAAATATCTGAAAATTTCATGTTCATTAATGAGATTATAATCTTGTATTAGTACAAGAGGATTAAGATCATAGATAATGATAAAATTGTCAGCAACATTAAAGTATGAAATCTTTGATGAATGGTTGTTAGTACGGTTCACTAAGTATTATGAATGCATATGATCTAGATCCGGATCATTGATATATATAGACATCTTAGTGAAGGTACTTTATATAATGAGATTATATACGATTCGACCGATTTGAATTAATATATTTATCAACGTGTTGTTTATTATAAAGATTTAATTCAAATCTATTCGATGATCATATGTAAATCAGTCTGAATCTTGAGTAGTCATGAACTCCTATATATGTCTATTGGATCTTTTGATTCAATCATTAAGGTTTGTTCGTAAAAGAGGCTAGTGACTTTTGTTTTGGAGATTTAGTGATATGAATGGCTGGGAACATGATATTACAATATTTGGAATCAAAGTTTTCAACGGATCATAAATTAATTCCCTTAAGTGTTAATTCTGGAACTGAATGGTTATTGAGCTCAAATTTATAATACGATTATAAATTAGTCATTCACTAGTGAAATAATGGTATTTAATGATCAAGAGGTAATTAGAAGGGTAAAACGGTAATTTTGACCAATTCTATTATACGAACCAATAATTGAAAGATAGAACTACATGAAATGGTTATATCAATGGACTACATGAGAATACAATATAAATACATTCTATAATCACTAAGAGTTCAATTTCATATATATAGTGGAGAAATAATGAAATTAATAAATAAGATTATTTAATTAAAGAGTTTAATTAATAATATAATTTATTGAAGCTTAGGATTATAAGTCCATAGTCCCCAATTCACCTCTGTACCACGCAGTTTAAGATATTTGAGAACATGAGAAAATGATTGACTTGCAAAAATAATCTTTATTTTGGATTAAGTATATAATTATGAGATAATTATGTGTAAAAATTAATTAATTGAATTATATATATACATAAATTTTAGAAATTATATATAAAAATAATTATTGATTATTTTTTTAATTATCGAGAAGTAAGACAAAATATTTAATTGTGAAATAAGATAATAAAATTATTATTAGATAATAATTTAAATCAACTAAATCTGTTATTTTTTAAATAACAGATAAGTTAGTTGATATAGATAATCAGATATGTTAATTTTGAATTAACTAATATCTAAATATTTATCTAATTAAAATAAATATTTAATTCGCAGTAATTATTACGTGTCAAACGTTGATTGAGTATCAGAGATTAACATGAATTATTATAATGTCACGTGTCACTACAGTAGTGTGGTGCAACACTATAGCGTCACACGACCCTACAGTGGTGCCATGAGGCACTTTGCAGAGGAAAGACTCAGTTGAGAGCAAAACCAGCACAACTTGCTCCAATCACATTCAACCAAGGTATGGAAAATTGATTCCTCTACTTTCTGACAAATTGAACAAGTTGCATCCTGAGAAATGTGTTTTCTGAATAGAATCTGCTTGGTAGGATGATATTGATTAACTATCCTCCAAATAAATAGTTTAATTTTTGAAGGAATTTTAGCCTTCCAAGCTGTTTTCCAGAAATGTTGCTACTAGATATAGTAGAGGAAGAACCTGTGTCTGCATTCTGAATTTTAATGTTGTTTTAACAGTAATAGCAAGATTTAACAGAAAAAACACAATTTTTAAAAGGCCAGATAATAGTATCTTTCTTAATAAGACTAGAAATAGGAGTAACAAGGATACATTTAGTAATCCAAGGAGGAAAAATAGAGTCAATTAAATTCCTATTCCAAACTGAACGGTTAAGATGAATAAGATCAGAAGCCTTAAAATCTTTTAACTGTTTAAAGTAAGGCACCCAATAGTCATCCCAAATATTAACATGATACCATTATCGATAGACCAAAATGAGTGAGATTTAATAACTTCCTTCCCCTTCAAAGGCTTTTCCAAGCTCAAGAACTAGCCTTCCCATTCTTAGCATCAAGAAAAGAACACTTAAGAAAGTAAAGACTTTTAAAAAGCCTAGCACACAAGCTATTAGGGTTCTTAAGAATAAACCAAGCTTGCTTAGAAAGTAGGGAAAATTAAGGAATTAGGCTGTTTTAAATTATACTTTTGTATTATGTCATATTAATTTATGATTTGCACATATGGTTAATTCTTCCTTTTAAGTTGTTACTTAGTTATGTTTTTAGGTGATCTTTTACATTATTGCCCTTTGTAAAACTAATTTTTATTTTTTAGGTTTTAATATTTTTTTTAATTTTCATTTGCAGGAAGTTGCCTCTTCCTCCCTGATAAATGTTTCTTCCTTGTCTCCGTCGAGTTTTTCATCCAAATTACTGCAAAATTTCGGCCATTTATTCTATGAATTCTTCATTCATTAATCATTAATTTTATCTCCTATCAATATGTTGACACATTTCTAAGAAATCGGGTCTGTTTTTTGTATTCTATTTCGACGACTGCAGGAAGTTGCCTCTTCCCCGATGCAATGCTTTTTCCTTGTCTCCGGCGAGTTTTACATCAAAATTACAGCAAAATTCTGGTAATTTATTCCACGAATTCTTCATTCATTATTCATTAATTCGGTCTTCTATCAATACGCTGACATATTTCTAAAAAATCGAGTCTGTTTTTTATATTTTATTTCGTCTACTTTTTTAGTATATACTGCCATTTGTTCTGTAAATTTTCTTTCTTTTTCTGAAATTGTTATTATTTTATCGGTGTTATTCTAAGTGATTCAGGAATTAAAATTCTAGGGTTGTTATTCTATAATTAAAATTCTTTTTGTTTGTCCTATATTTTCTATCGTTATTTTGATTTTTATTGTTGGGATCGTGTCTGCCTTTTTTTATTGTTGAATCGTTATTTTTATTATGTAGTGTATATATATATATATATATGTTATTTATACCGTTATTATATAATTATGTACTATTTATTCATTTGTCTGGAATATTCATTTGTTTGGAATATTTAGCATATAGTATATAAACATATACTCAATGGTCTATAATTTTATACTATGTTGTATTGTATGATATCATTTATTATACGGTATAACATAATATACCTATAGTAAATATTTATTTATGTTTTATGCAGATTTTTGGTATAAAACAACCGAATAAGATGAATTTATACTGATGTAGCGGAAGCCTCGACAAAACCCTAACAATATCAAAAGTTATTGAATCGCGTACGATTTCGAGCAATCAATCTTTCAAAACCTGTTGAATCCTAAAATTATCGAGATTTAGGTAACAATTTCGTTGATTCACAAGAATACTGAAAATTAAAAATAAAGTAGACCGATTTTTCTCATTAAAATGTCAAAAATTTCTAAAACAACTGAATAAGATGAATTTATACCGCTCTAAAAATCCTAGAAATTAAAAGAGATGAAAATTATAAAAAAAAAACCCCAAAATTACGACCGAAACAACTTCCAGGCCTATGAAAGTGCTTAAAACAGTGTTTTGTGGACCCGAAATTAGGCTGCAACAAGTAACTCTCTACATAATTATAGATCTCTAAATAAGTTTTGATTTGATATCTCATGGTTCACGTGATTCCATCCGAGTCAAAAGTTATGTCCTCTGAAAGTTGACATGCGTGTGCTACAATCCATTTGTTCTAGAAATTCTAAAGTTGCACCGTCCACATCATATACCTTATGGTGTATATTTATGTATTGTGTTAATTTCATATTGTGGTATTGTTGAATCGTGCTCATCAGATTATATGATCCTCCTTTTATAGTATATAGTCTTAAATTATGTTATTTACTTATTTGTCGTTATTCTTTTTTTAGGTCGGATGGTGAATATTTCAATTGTTATTTTTTATGATGAGAAGTGGGATGATGCAAGAAATTACATTAAATACAAGATTAAACCATTGTTGGTTGGTAATTATGGGAATTGGATATATACCCATAGTGTATTATCATTTACGTATCTGCATAAACATAGTTAGAAATTGGATTAATACATATAGTATATGTCTATCTACTCACATGTTAAACACTAATTAAAACAGAAGATGAGAGAAGGCACCTACAGCAACCATACAGATTTGTTATATGTGTACCGTATATAGTAGAGATTTGAAAACAGATATGAGATAAACTAATATGGTTATACACTGATTCTTCAAGAGCTAGATAAAAAATTGAAGCAATTTGAAGTAACTCCAAATAGTTTTTTCTGTTTTAAGATGAGGGAAACTATTTATGCAACTCCCAATCACAACAACAAGTAGATAATTAAAACTGTCTTTGATGACAATGCCGGCAGAACCCAAGACAAATTGCAGAACCTCAGATAGGTAGTCAAATTGGAATTGCTATTTACACCCGAAAATAAAATAACCAAAGAAAGTAATGCAATAAGAAAACCTAAGCAACTACTTCCATCATAGAAAAACTAGAACTATCAACAAAATTATACTCGTAACGAAATCAGTATAAAAACTAGGAAGAGCTTGGGCAATGGACTTAAGAAGAATCTCATTTCCACCAAGGGAAAGGAGATTAGCCAGCCTTAGATTTAGCCCAATCTATAGGAAGACTTAAATAAGACTGTTTATGAGAATTAAGATGGACACCCAAGATGTTGGAAATCTCATATTTTCTCTTATTAGGAACATTACTAGTAAATATAAACTACTCTTATTCAAATTAATTTTTTTGACCGGAAGCTTTGCAATATTTTCTAATGCAAGAATTTAAATCATCATAAGAGTTAATATCCATATCAGAGAGAAATAATTAATCATCCGTTAAGAAAAGATGAGTAATAGGAGAGCATGACCAAGAAAGAGGATAAAGGGTCACATTGTCTCAATCCTCTACTATGCTTAATGCTGATTTTAGGATCCCAATAAAGATTATTTTATAATTAACAGTTGAAACATAGAACATGACCCAATTAATAAATTTGCAATCAAAACCCATCTTTAAAAACAATCTTTTTAAGAAACCCTAATCCACCGTATCGAAAGGTTTGGACATATCAATTTGAAGACAAAAATCACCAATCTTACCCTTTTTTCCTTTTTTTTAGATTATAAAATATTCCCTGAACAACAATGGAATTGTGCTAAATCTTATTTCGACTAATGAGACCCCTTGAGACTTATAAATAACATTATTGAGCACATTTCTAAGCTAGTTAGCTAAAACTTTAGAAATAATATTATAAGAGAAATTACATAGGGAAATCAGCCTCAATTGGGATGCATCTTCCAGCTATAAAACTTTGGGGATAAGAGTGATATTAGTCTCATTCATTGTTTTAGGAAGGTAATTAAAATCAAAGATGTGTTTACCAGCCTTAAAAACATCCAAACCTACCAAGTCCTAATATTTTTTATAAAAAAAGCTATGAATACCATCAGGACCAGGTGTCTTATCAACACCTTTTACTTCATCAAAAGAGACTGAATTAGTAAGAAAAAAATTATCCTCCCTATTGATGACCTTATCAACTTTATTTAAAACTCAATCTTCATTAGAATTAGGTTTAAATTTAAAAATATCAGAAAAGTAATGGCTAATGCTCTCAATCATCGTGTTATCCTCGTCATGCGATAAACCATCCTTATTCTTAAGTCTAACAATTTTATTCATAATTCTTCTACTAAGGGCAGATTTATGAAAAAAAAACTTGTATTCATGTCCCCCGCTTTAAGTCAATTAGTCCTAACCCTTTGCCCCAATGAATCTCTTCTTTTCTCCAAATAAAGCTAATTTTATTAGTGATCTCTTTCTTTTTTATTCTATCATTCTCAGAGTTCTCATCAAGCAAAGTAAGCTCCTCTTTGAGATGGTTAAGGGGAGCTTTAGGGTTGCCCCTATGGCCTTTGTTCTAATCCTTAATGTCCTTTTTACAACCCTTTAATTTACTAATTAAATTACCCACACCACCATCAGAATTATACTTATTCCAACTCTTAAGAATAACGTCATCAAAACCCTCCTCTAAATACCATTAGCCTAGATGATTTAGGAAAAAATTTCTCCAAATTAATAATAATCATATTGTGGTACGAACCAATATTCAGAGGAACAATGACGTCAAAATTAGGAAAGAGGGACAAAACGGATCATTGATTAAAACTCTATCAAGTTTTTCTAGATGAAATTAATACATTGCCTACGGTTTCTCCAAGTAAAAAAGCTACATTTAGCATGCACATTTAAGAGACAACAATTATTAATAAAAGCATTGAATTTGCTTGCCCTTTTAAAATCAAAACCAGCCCCTCCTCTTTTTCATCAACACACATTAATTCATTAAAATCACCAGTTAACATCAAAGGAATAAAATTGTCACTATTGGAAATAGCAAGATTATCAAATTGGGACCATCTCCCTTTATAATCCCTACACTCATAAAAGAAAGTCACTCTACCCCAGCCATTATTTAAATCAATCAGATTATTAGTATTAGAAATACTAATAATATTAATGTCTTGATTCCAGCACAAAATCATACCACCCGAGAAACCAACGGGATCAACCACATGACAGTGGTCAAAATTTCATTTTCTAATCAGAAACTTGGCCTTATTCTTATTAGTTTTAGTTTCAAATAAACAAAAAAAATGCTAGGTATATACAAAACAAGAGCATCCTTTAGAGCCAGAACTGTCAAGGGATTACCTAATCCCTGACAGTTCCAAACAAGAAGACCAATTGATTTTCGGATGGTTTGTGAGGCAAACCATCCTACTATCGAAATCAGATAAAAAAACCTGATCAACCGAGATTAAAGAAAGCATTTTCTAAAAACTTAAATCCTCCATCAAGTCTTCAGTTTCTAACCCTAGGTCTTTTACACCTATAGAAACCACTGCTATTAGGACTATAATCAAGATTCTGGATTTTAAGCATATTGTCCTTATTATTAAGCATATTGTCTTTAATATTAGGCCTAAGATCATCATCACAAACAGTAGGATTATTGATAACAGAATTTAAAATAGAAAGATTAGGAGATATAGCAGATCTGCTAGACTTAGAACCCTTATCAATGGGCTTACCAGACTGCTGAATTTGAGCATTATAATTCTCTGTCTCAGGGCCTTTTACAGATATATACATTTTCCTTACAAAAAGTTCTTGAAAATCTTGGGTTTGATTCCTTGTAATGCATACACTGTGTTGATTAGAATCTTTTTGGCTCTCCAAACCCTTAGCTAGTTTCTCTTGACAAACATAGGAGTTTTCTGATTATTTAAGCCAATCTCCATAAAAAAAACTTCCTCCATATTCTCTTGACCTTTCTTAGAACAGGTTCTAAGATCATGACAAATAGATCCACATAGAAAGCAAAAGTGGGGAAGCCTATGATCAAACTTAAATTCAATTCATATAGGATTTTTATTCTCTCTCTTCACCCACACCCTAGCAACTAAAGGCTTCTTAATGTCAAACTTAATTCTAACTCTAACAGATCTCGCCAAAGAACTCCTTAAAACCGAATGCAAAGAGCAGATTGATCAAATTGTAAAAAGAGATTAGAGCCGATTAAACATATTGTAATGAATTGTACAGAGACTCAAAGCAAGATCATGAAAGAGGACGAAAAAGAGAGCGAAGGGAGGATGACTAGCACTTTTTGGAGGAAGGCTAGAGAGCGAAATAAAGTAATGGAAGGTAAGGTATTCTCAATTGCTAGATTAACGATTGCGAGCATTAAGCAATTGCTAGATTATTGAAGGCTAGTTTTTACCTTAATATTGAGATTCTTTTGTAGAGACTGATGTTGCTAATTGTTTTAGTTCAAATTGGTTGTTATTCAAATTATGAATTAGCTCCACATCCCCTACATCCTCCACGCCCCCCACATCCACCACAACCCCCACAACCACCACCATCACTTCCATCACCACTATCACCATTGTAACACATTCTTATTATTAATAAAGTACGTCAGTCATTTTCTCACAATCTAAAATAGTAACATTTTTCATTTTAGTCTTGTGAAACTGTTGTGTTGGCAAGTTCAAGTAACGTTAGTACTGACTCTGTTTCTGCTGTGAGTCATCCTCTGTAAGCATGAAGAAAAACTAGAAAAGTTTGATGGCAACAGAAAATGATTTTCTATCTTACAACGTTAAACCTTGTCAAATTTTTGAATGAGGACTCTCATGTCTTAAATGAAGGAGAGAAAGATAGAACTATGATTGTCGTTGATGATGCCTGGAAACATGTAGATTTTATTTGCCGATTGTATAATGTTTATAGTCCAATCAAGTGTGCGAAAGAATTATGGAAATACTTAGATAAGAAGTATAGGACAGAAGACGCTAGAACTAAAAAGTTCATTGCTGCACCTTTTCTAGAATATAAGTTGAAATATTTTGTATCTGTGATGAGTCAACTTCAAGAGTTGCAAATCCTTATCCATGATGTTCATGCAGAAGGTATGGCGATAAGTGAATCATTCCAAGTTGTTGCGATAATTGAAAAGTTTCCACCTTCTTGGAAAGAATTCAAGAACTACCTTAAGCATAAAACGAATGAAATGAAACTAGAGGACTTAGTTGTGAGGCTGAGGATTGAGGAAGATAACAGGATGAATGAGAAAGCCACTGACATGTCTTTTGATGCAAAGGCAAATGTGGTGGAGGAAAACATACCCAATCGAAAACCCGTTACAAAGAATAATGGAAAGAAGCAATTTGCTCTAAAAGGAAAGATCTTCAAGAAGATTAAGGGAAACTGTTACACCTGTGAGAAACCAGGACATAGAGCCGTGGAATGTCACAAAGGAAAAGTGATGGGAAAGAAGCCTAATGCACAAGCAAATGTGATGGAAATATATGATAACTTTTCAGTAGTAGTTACTGAAGTGAATCTTGTCAGTAACACTTCAAACTGGTGGCTGGATACTGAAGCAACCAAGCATATATGTGTTGTCCAGAACATGCTTACAAACTACAAGAAGGCTAAAGATGGAGAGAAGTTGGTTATGGTCAACTCGTCTACCTTTATAATGCATGGCAAGGGCAAAGTGCTGCTTAAGTTTACATCTGGAAAAGTTCTAACTTTAAATGTTATGCTTCATGTTCCTAAGATTATGAAGAATTTAATACCTGGTTCTTTGTTGATTAATAAAGATTTTAAGATTGTATTTTTGTTGATTAATAAAGATTTAATACCTGGTTCGTGAATATTTTTGTTTAAGATGAATATTTTAATATTATTACTAAAGGGGGTGTGTTTGTAGGAAATAGATACCTAGCTGATGATTTGTTTAAGATGAATATTTTTGTTGACTTTATTAATAATAATAATGCTTCTATTTCTTATATGGTTGAGTTATTTAATGTTTGGCATGATAGATTAGGTCATGTGAATTATGGAGCTTTAAAAAGATTGGTAAAAATAGGATCATTGCCTAGTATTAATTTTGATCATATGTATAAGTGTGAAACATGTGTTGAGGCTAAATTTTCTACACCACCTTTTCATTCTATTGATAACAGGAAAGAAGACTCTTTAGAATTGATTCATTCTATCATTTGTGACTTAAAAATGGTACACTCTATAGGTGGTAAGAAATATTTTATAACTTTCATTGATGGTTGCACTAGATAATGTTATGTTTACTTGCTTAGAAGTAAAGATGAAGCTTTAAGCACGTTTATGGTCTATAAGAATGAAGTTGAGAATCAACTAGAAAATAAAATCAAAATTTTGAGAAGTAATAGAGGTGGAGAGTATGAGTCTCAAAACTTAGCTGATTTCTGTGCCCAATATGGTACTATCCACCAAGTAACAACACCTTACACTCCTAAGCAAAATGGAGTGGCTGAGAGGAAGAACGGAACATTAAAAGAGATGATGGTAGCCATACTAATTAGCTTTGGAGTACCACAAATTTTGTTGGGGGAAGCTTTGCTTTCGACAAACTATATTCTTAATAGAATACCTCATAAAATAACTAACAAGACCCCTTACGAGTTATGGAAAGGAAGATTACCTTAATATAAATTCTTAAAAGTGTGGGGGCGCCTATCAAAGGTGGTTGTTCCAACTCCAAAAAGAGCAAGGTTAGGGTCAAAGACCATAGACTGCATTTTTATCGGTTATGCGCATAATAGCAGTGCATTTCATTTTATTGTCCATAAATCCTATAACAGTGAGGTGCATGCTAACACTATCATTGAGTCACGTGATGCTGTATTTTTTCAGGATACATTTCCGTGTAACTCCTCCCACAAGTTTAGTACGGTGACTGCATCTACTAGTGGGAAATATGAGTCATTGAATGATAAGAGTGATAAAGAAGATGAGCCTACACGCGGTAAGAGATCAAGAACAGAAAAATCATTTAGTCCGGATTTTTTGACGTACTTGCTTGAGAATGAGCCTCAAATTTTTAAGCAGGTCATGTCTGCACCAGAAGCTCCCTTTTGGAAGGAAGCAATCAATAGTGAAATTTAATCCATTATGAGTAATCATACTTGGAAATTGGTAGATCTTCCACCAAGCAACAAACTGATAAGTTGCAAATGGTTTTTCAAGAGAAAATTGAAAGTGGATGGTTCCATAGATAAGTATAAGGCCAGACTAGTAGCTAAAGGTTACAAACAAAAAGAAGACTCGTAATACTTTGATACATATTCACCAATATCAAGAATAACTTCAATTCAAATTTTAATAGCAATTGCAACATTGCATAAGCTAGAGATACATATAATGGATGTAAAAACAATATTCTTGAATGATGAATTAGAAGAAGAAATTTATATGGAACAACCAGAAAGGTTTGTAGTGTTTGGATACGAAAAGAAGGTGTGTAAACTTGCTAAGTCATTATATGAACTTAAACAAGCTCTCAAGCAGTGGCACGAGAAGTTTGATAAGGTTATGATTTTCAATGGATTCAAAATCAATGAGTGTGACAAGTGTGTCTACGTGAAGAGTTTGGATGAGGCATATGCTCTAGTATGTTTATATGTGGATGACATGATCTAACTCTTCAATAATCAAGTCGACAAAGAAAATATTGACAAAATATTTTGATATGAAAGATTTGGGCATAGTTGATGTTATACTTGGCATCAAGGTCTCGAGAACTCAAAACGAGTTCATACTATTTCAATCTCATTACATAGAAAATATGTTAAAGAGATTTGGTGAATAAGAATGTAAATTTGCTCCAACACCATATGATGTCAAATTTACATTGAAGAAGAATGTTGGAGAGGGTGTCTCGTAATTAAAGTACTCACTAATAATTGGTTATCTCATGTATATAACCAATTGTAAGTGACCATACATTACTTATTATGTCAGTCGGTTAAATCGGTATACATGTAACTCATGAATTGATCAATGGAATGCTTTACTCAAAGTCTTGAGGTACTTGAGATACACTTTAGACTATGGGTTGCATTATACCTTATATCCTGCTGTAATTGAAGGTTACAGTGATGCAATTTGGACATCATATTCTGAAGAATCAAAGTCCACAATTGGATATGTTTTTACACTTGGTGAAGGTGCAGTGTGTTGGAAATCCTCTAAATAAACTTGCATAGCTCGATCAACTATGGAGTCAGAGTTCATTGCTTTAGAAAAAGTAGGAGAAGAAGCTGGATGGATAAGAAATTTTCTAAAGGATATTTCTATATGGCTGAAACCAATGACAACCATATGTATACACTGTGATTGCCAAGCTATAATAGCTAAGGCATACAATAAGGAATATAATGGTAAGTCACGTCATATACATCGACGAAATAATACCGTTAAATATTTGCTCTCTACAAGAGTTATTTCTGTTGACTTTGTGAGAACTAAAGAAAATCTGGCAGAATCGCTCACCAAAAGATTGTCTAGAGAGCAAGTAAAGAAAATGTCGAGGGGGATGGAGCTAAGGACTTTATCAACGAATTAGCTCAATGAAAACCTAACCTAGCACCTAATGAGAAATTATCTCCTACCCATTCCAGAGATGTAGTAGGTGCTGCCTGTAGAGAATAGAAAGGTTAAGCATAGTTTTTAATGACACTTATAGCTTGTTACGAGTAGGAGTATGGCAGGATACTTTTGATAAATGGTCACCAATGTGAGTGAGAAGTAAGGCCGCTTCTATGAGATTTAATAAGGCGGAATCTCTATAGCACTCATTAAATCAAGATTTGTTCATGGCCAAAAGGAACACAACCGCTAGAACAGAATATGTTAAGAAATGAGCTGTGTGACTTCCATTGTTAAAGATTACAACAATGGTTGATGAGTTCAAGACATCAAGTTTACTTATCAACCAAGTAAATCCCAATAGTCTTTTATTAAGGATGATTCAAAGTCAAAAGCTACCACTCCCGATACGGTATCATTTCTACTATGCTCAGATGAATTACTTTTTGGTTGTCCACTCATGTGGGGGAATGTTATATTTATTTTATTGTGAATGGACATATGTTTGTTAGTAGCTTAGTGGTAAATATTTTATGTAAAATTTTGAGAACATGGGTTTAAACCCAAGCCTTGATATAATATATTTAATGGTCTTTGATGAGGCCTTAGGATCTTGGGTCTCTTGGGCTTGATTTGCCTAGACCGTTCTATTTTTTTTTTTTCATTTTTCAGATATCTTCAAGAACTGTCTAACATGGAGGTGTCTTTCAAGAGGTGCCATTTAGGCAGTTTTGCAACTGCTACTTGTTACTGTTCTAAACAGTCACAATTTCAACCTTTGTGACTGTTTAGACAGTGATAATTGCTTCTATATAAAAAAATTTCATTGGTATCATTAGAAGAGGGAATATTCATTCAGTCAAAGCAAAAATCTGAGACATAAACATTTTTCTGGTTCACTCAAGGGAGATAGTATTGTTGTGCTACTTACTGCCTCCACAAGACCATTGTATCCTGAAGACAGACGTCCTAGACTATGAGCATCATCTGCAGGGACGTTATTGTTTCAGCCCATTGCACTACATGCAAGCATCGGTATAAGTTTTATGTGTAATCTTAATTTTCTGTATTTTGTATATTTTTATGTAATACATTCTTATTATTAATAAAGTACGTCATTCATTTTCTTATAATCTAAAACAGTAATGTCCATGCATTTCATAAGGGAGTGGTTGCGAGGAAGAACAGAAAACATACCCAATCGAAAACATGTTACGAAGAACAAAGGAAAGAAATAGTGATACGTGAAGGCGGATTTGTTTGTGCATTAGGCTTCTTTCCCATCGTTTTTCCTTTATGACATTCCACGGCTCTATGTCCTGGTTTCCCACAGGTGTAACAGTTTCCCTTAATCTTCTTGAAGATCTTTCCTTTTGGAGCAAACTGTTTCTTTCCTTTGTTCTTCATAACATGTTTTCACAGTAAAGTGCCAAAGAGCCCAGGAACCACTTAAGTTAGTATATAGTGATGTTTGTAGACCGATCAATGTACAAGCTAGAGGTGGGTAAGTGTATTTTGTCACTTTCATTGACGACCACACAAGATATAGTTATAGTTACCAATGCATCGAAAATCTGAAAATTTTTGAAAGTTTCAAGACTTCAAGGCTGAAGCTGAAAAGAAATTAAGTAAATCATTGAAAACCCTTCGATCCGATCGAGATGGTTAATACTTGGATTTAAAATTCAAGGATTATTTGCTGGAGAGTGGAATTCAATCCCAACTCACAGCACTTAGAACAACACAGTAAAATTATGTTGCAGAGAGGAGAAACTGAACCTTATTGGATATGATTAGGTCGATGTTAAGCTACTCATTATTGTCACTTCCATTTTGGGGATATGCATTACACACGGAAACTTACATTTTGAATGTAGTGCCCTCCAGGTATGTAAGCAAGACGCATTTAGAGTTATGAAATGACTCCAAACCTAGTTTACATCATTTCCGTATATGGTCCAGCTCACGTTCTTAGACTCAAGACTGGAAAGTTAGACTCAAGGTCTTAGGTATACATATTCGTTGTGTGCATATTCATTTTCTCAAGGTATGAAGTATACCTATTCATTTTCTTAATTCCTCGAAAAACCCAGTTATAATAAATATCGTTCAAAACTAATTAATTATAACCAAAAAAATAAACGGATTGTCCCTAGTGCTTTAGCTGACAGGAGCGCACCACTGCCAACTCTCAAATTGACCTCGCCATCAGCAAGCTCTCTTGACGAATCAAGCATCTGCAAAGAAGAACATACATGGTTAGTGGCTCATGAATCAAGTATCCAGGATAACAAATCATATTCCACTAAACAAGTTTCAAGTACAAGTAAATTATATTTACCTTTCTTTTTCAGCTCAGAGAGATACTTGTTACAGTTTCTCTTCCAATGACCCCCAACCCCACAGTGGAAACACTTTCCTTTGGGTTTGATGTCTTTCTTGTTCTTCTTGGCTTTTGGCGATGTTTTAGCTTTCTTTACTCTTTTATTCTTACTATTGTCCTTACCATTGTTCTTCTTCCTTTTCTTGTTCTTAACAATATTGGAAGAAGGTTTGCTCGACAACATTTTCCTCGCCCTCTTTGATCATTCTAAGGTTGAATGAGTCAAAAGTCTGCAATTCATTCAACAATTGGGTCATGTTGAATTGTAACTTATTCATAATATAGTTGGTTGTGAACGCAAAATAAACTGGTGTGAGCGACTCTAGTATGATGTTAACTTGAGTCCTCTTATCAATGGTCACCCCATATACTACTACCTCGTGTATTATGTTGATCATGTTCTCGAACAAAAGTACATTTCCTCATCTTAGTTGTCATATAGCTCCTAGTAGCCTCATGACGACTTTGATTGGACTACTACCCAAACATTGCCTGTAAAGATTTCATAATCTTATAGGCAGTCTCCATGCTTTCATGCTTGGTTCTCAGAACATCATTCATGCTCACAAGCATGTAGCACTTCGCCTTGTTGTTTGATATGATTCAAGCATCCTATTTTTCCTTAAACATTCTTAGGGGCGTTAGCAGTGGGCTCCTCAAGACATTCCTCAGTAAAAATGAACTTATGGTTCTCACAAATCAACATTAAGTTCATATTTGATTTCCAACGTATGAAATTATCACCATTCAATTTCTCAAAAGCGAGTAAGATAGTAACAGGATTACCCATTGTGGACATACTATTGATCACTGAAATTTAAAACATACATGATTCAATATAATTGATAAATATCTAGAACTCAAAATGTAAATGTGATGTATGAATGCAATCATAATAAACACATAAATTCTGCATTTACTAATCACAATAAAATAACCCGACGATTAATGTACGGCTTTAGGGTCGGTCAGATTAACCTCAGACTGTCTATGAGATATTCTCATCCTTATTAATTAAAACATAAAATATCTCATATTTTCTCTTTTAACAATAAGGTATCGCTTGTTCGGTCAAGTCATAACTATCCACACGAAAGTTTAATTGTGACTTTGTGAGTGTAACCCATCATTTCAGATTTCATAACTTCATTTAGAATATGTCGCCTTAGGGTCGGTAAAAACTAAACTACATCACTTCTTCCTATCTTCTTAAGAAGTCCAACCTTGGTATTGGTATAGCTCGAAACCTTCCTTAGGGGGATGAAAATAAAGCCATCTCGAGGCCATCATTGCATCTCAAGGTGTTGTACTAATGATGGAGAACAGAGGTTACATTGACATGTCAACCATCTCACACTCACTATTTTAAGATAATGTGTTTCTATTTTAACTAATCAATTAATTCTAAATTAATTACTAGTTAAAATAATAACTCTATAAAAATTTAATTATCAGTTAATTCAATCTCATTGGTCTAAGTTCATTTAACTTTCTGAAATGCCTAAGTCATAATTAGGTGAATTTAGATTAACTAATTAGTTATATTCATCAAATTTTAATAAAACTATTTTACTAAAGTCAATTAACCTAAAGGTTACTATAGCCTTTATTGTGGTGTGATTACCAAATTTTAACTAGTTAAAACCTAACAGTTTACATACAATTGATTTCATAAAATAATACATAAAAATATATTAGGACAATCCTAATAAATCATATTTTTACAGATGAGATGCATAATTAAATAAAATTGTATGAGATTTTCATGCAGGGACGTTAGTGTTTTAGCCCATTGCACTACATGAAAACATCGATCTAAGTTTTCTGTGTAATCTTAATTTTCTGTATTTTGTATATATTTATGTATTACATTCTTATTATTAATAAAGTACGTCATTCATTTTCTTACAACCATACATCACCGCCACCATCTCTACCACCACCATCACCAACATCTCATTCGATAGCCAAAGAAGTATTAATTTAGTCGTACTAGCCCCTTTAAAAATAACCATCCCACCATCCTTGCCCACACTTGTTGGTTGGGTATGCTGTCCCATTTCAACATCAAGGCCATTAGTTGCCGGAATCTTTGGAGTGGTAACACGACGAGCAACGGCGGTTCCTCCTCTTGTTTTATACTTTCTGTAATCTTGAACATAACAAAAACAGTTAAGAATTATAAAATAAGCAACTATAGAGCCACAACCAATAAGAGCAATGACATAACCTTTCATTTTTGTCACATTTGTTATCAATGATTCAGATTCATCTTTTCTTTATATATGCATAGATTCATGTATAATGCAAGCTGAAAAGTAATTTTTTTTAATGGAAATTTGATTATTTGACGAAGTTTACATATATATTCGGAAGGGGTAAGGAAGCTTCTTTAAGTCGTTGACTTTTTCGAAGTCATCTTAGCAAGTCTTCATCTCAATTTTTTAGATTTAAAAAGTATTACTTATAGTTAAATTATAAAAATATTTGTAACAAATAATATGTTGCACCTACTCTTCTTATTTGCCTTTTACTTCTTGTTTTTATTTATCATAGATTGAAATAAGTTTTAGAATTTTAAGGGTGTATATGAAAATATTTTGTTCTTATCCTCAGTGCTATTAATTAGGATGGTTAGTGTTGGGGTTATCTCATATCAGTTGTGAAAATGACTGGTATTCAGTTTATAAGTGTGAGTGAAAGTCTCACCTCTCAAGCTAGTTTTTGTGGTTGAGAAAACCCACCAACACCCAACACTGCTATCAGAGTCAGGTCCATGTTTATTCATCAAATCTCCAGCCCAATCCAGGTGAAGTGAGTTGCTGGTCATCTAATTCATAACCTGATGTGTGGTGGAAAGTCTCACCTCTTAAGCTAGCTTACACCGAGAGATAAGGGAAAACCTCACCTTTTAAACTAGTTTTTGGGGTTGAGAACTGCCAATACTGTTTGTTGGGTTAGGAGGGAGTGGCCTTGGAGCCCAACTGGAGAACAAGCTCAAATTGGGCTTTGTTAGTTTCTTGCCACAGAGCGGCGCAGACTTGGTGTAAATTTCCTAATTCAATTAGGAAAGCTACCAGAATTGTTTCAAAAAGAGTCCTCTTTGTTTAAAGGTTCTCTACAGCAACCTAACATTTCTTTTAGGTACAGAGTTTTAACCGTGAAAGACATCTGTAGGTGATGAAATTGCTTTGAACTCTTTATTTAGTGAGCCATCGGTACGTGAGGAAAGAAAAACAATGACAATGATAATTTGGGAGTATATTCATGATCATCCTCAACGTCTTGGTATTCGGTCTGATTTCTACAATTAATTTTGAGAGTCCCTACATTGGTGAGATTATTCTTATTTATTGTGTATCCACTACTATCGGTGACGAATACTAATTTTGTGATTGATGTAAGTCTCTAGATGGAAAAAGCGCGGGACAAATTCTGAATAATTCTTCCACTATAATAAGTAATGTGATTATTTGGTGTTCTTATTTTTTTCTTTCTCTATTAAATTTATAATTATCTATGCTTAGTAATTTACTCTGATATTGATAATTGATTATCGACTACAAAGATCAAACTATGTTGTATAGGGATTTTGAGTAAAAATCCCAACAAGTGATATCAGAGCCTCGTTGACGTTATTATTAATTCAAGATAAGTTATTAGGGGTGTGCACAGTTCGGTTTGGTCAGTTAGTAATGAATTTTTGTAATCGAACAGAATTCACCAGTTACCTAAAATTACATAACCAAACCAAATCGACGTAACCATTAGAACCAGACCGAATGTAACCAAAGTAATTGGTTCAGTTCAGTTACTTATAACTGGTTCGGCTGCACATAAACCATTTGTGATATGTTCATTATCATGCCCATTTCCTATTCTCTTTTTTCAGTATTCCACGTGCTTCAACTCTAAACCATAATGAAAGAGTAAAACTCTCTCTCTCTCTCTCTCTCTCTCTCTCTCTCTCTGATATCTTATCTCTATTAGGGTAAATTGAGGGTCAAAGAAGGAAAGAACCTTTTAAGGAGTGGTCCTTTTACGTGTTAAACCTAGCAAAATACATATTTTCAAAAATAAGAAAATGTGTTGAAATTAGCATAGGGGAAATTCATGCAACAGTCCACTTGAAAAACCCACAATAAATATACTACAAAAACCTAAAATACTTCTTGAAACAGAGAAGGCGGATTCACAAACATTTAACAGTAATAAAGCTAACAGATCAAACAGATCAAAATAGTCAAAACATTCAAAAAATCAATAGCCTAACAGATCTAAATCGTAAAGTTTGAAGCCTTTTATTTACCTTCAAAGAGACACAGAGAGTACAAACTCAAGCTTGAGTTGAGAAAGAGGCAGAGAGAGTGCCTCACGTCAACGATAGAGCTTCGAGGGAGACAAGCTCGAGCTAGAAGACTTGATAATGGTGGACGAAGGAGACGAGTTTGAGGAAGATGAAGTTAAGGGAGATGAGGTTGAGGGAGATGATGGTTCCATAATTTTCTAATCTCAATTCGCAAAGAGAGAGGGGACAGAGCAAGGAGGCGCAAGGGACTAGGCCTAGGGTTTTAGTTTCAGTTTTTTTTACTTCAACTCAATAACAATAATTAATAATATAAATTATATATTAAAAAAATATATGTAATCAAATCAATTATATTTGATAATCAATTATTGAGAAAAATAACTGAACCGAATACGATTATCAAAATAATCAAATCAATTATATTTGCTATATTAAAAGATCTGACCAAACTATTTAGTTCGGTCGGTTCGGAAAAATTTGTACACCCCTAGTAGTTATGGATGTTAATACAAGCAGAATGATTAGTCCAAATGAGACTAATTGACAGTTGTGGAACGGAAAAATTGAGGATCTTCTTTACATAAAAAGTTTCATGCTCCCATTAAAGGTGATACTACAAAGCCAGTTAACATGAATAAAAAAGATTGGCAATTATTGAACCGGCAAGATGTCGGTTACATTTGACAGTGGGTGGATGATAACGTCTATCATCATATAGCGAGTGAAACATCTGCACACTCTTTTTGGATGAAGTTAAAAGAACTGTATGAGAGAAAAATAACTGCGAATAAAAAATTTCTGATACAAAAGCTTGTGAACCTAAAATACAAAGAGGACGCCTCAATCGTAGAGCACTTGAATGAGATTCAAAGCACGTCAATCATTCTCTTCAATGAAAATAGTTCTTGACAACGAGCTCCAGACCTTGTTGCTTCTCAATTCTCTGTCAGACACTTGGGAAACGTTGGTAATATCACTGAGTAATTCCTCTCCTGATGGTCAAGCCTCTATGAGTTTGGTTAAGAGTAGTTTATTGAATGAAGAAACAAGAAGAAAATCTTTGGGTGCTTAAGTCAGTCAATCAGAGGCTTTTATTACAGAAAACTGGGGGAGAAATCAGTGAATTCGATAGGAAAAGGATTCAGTTCTTTTATTACAAGCACATGAGGCATAAGAAATTTGAGTGTAGAACATTGAAAAGGGTGATAAGAGTAATGATATAACAAAGACAGTTGCATCCACGAGTCAAGATGTGTTTGTAGAGAATTTAGTAAATGGTACATGCCTAGACACATATTGGGTAGTTTATAGTGCTACCATTATTCATGTTGTCTCTAGAAGGGATATCTTCTCATCTTACATAGCAACTGACTTTGGTGTTATGAAGATGGGGAATAATGGTACCTCTAAGATTACAGAGATTAGAGGTGTATCTAGAGACAAATATCAGGTACAAGCTAGTACTCAATAATGTAAGACACGTTCCGGGGATCCAAAGTCAGCTTGATGATGAGGGTTATTACAATTACTTAAGTGAAGGTGAATGGAAGTTCACCAAAGGGTCAATGATAGTAGCTAGAGGAAAGAAAAAGCCTATGCTCTACATGACATCTGCAAAGCTCACCAAGGGTTTAGTGAAAGTAGTGAAGAAGAATATCACTAGTGAATTACCCTACAAGAAACGATATGATCCAGGTGAGAAGAAAGTTGTCAGAAGTCGAGATGTGAAATTCCTCAATGAACAAACTATTGCAAGTTTGGCGATAGTTGAGAAGCCTCATCTTGATGAAATTGAGTTAAATCTAGTTCCTACATCTTCAAGGAATTATGTGACTGATGTAAGCCTCTAGTTCTACCTAGAGAAGAAACTTATGATATGTTTACTAAATTTTAGATTAAGGATTTGAATTAAGGATCCGGATTTAGGATTTGTATATTTGTGTTTACTATGAATTTGAATATGTTGGAATAGATGATTTGGATTATGTTAGATTAGATAAGTTCACTATAATACCCTTCAATTAAAAATGTTACCATTTTACAATATTTATAAATAAAGGGGTATTTTTAACTCTTAACATTAAAACCAATAATATTTGGATTATGATTTGTAATATCTCATTTTGAGTTGGATTAGAAATTCATAAAAACAAGGATTTCAAATCCAATTATGTGGTGAGTCTCACATAAATTCTTAAATCTTATTTTAGTAAACATGGATTTGGATTATAAATCTAAATCTTTAGTATTTATAATCTAAATCCACTAAGTAAATATGTCATTAGTATATCCCATTATTTATTATAGTGGTAGAATTATTCAGAATTTATCCCGTGGTTTTTTCCTTCACTCTGAAGGGTTTTCTACGTTAAATTTGGTGTTCCTATTTTTCACTTTCTCTATTAAATTAGTTATTATCTATGCTTAATAATTTACTCTAATATTGATAATTATTTATCGACAACGTAATATTGAAATGCGTTGTATAGGGATTTTGAGCAAAAATACTTTTCTATAATCAATCTTGCTTTGATAACTTCGAATTGCTTGAGATTTAATTGTCTCTATTTGTTGAATTTAGGTTTTTCTTTCTCTTGTTGTTTTGGATTTTGGTCTTTGGGGTTTCCCCTCTTTGTATCTTTTCTTTTAGTTAATATATCTTCTTAGTTACAAAAAACAAAATATGTGGTTCTTTCCAAATTTCAAAGCATAATTAACATTTCTCATTAAGTGCGGACAAAAGTATAAATGAACATCTGATAGTGGTGAATTTTCTTTTGTTATGGGTTATTTTATGTGCCATGCATGATCATCGTGATTTTTATTTCTTTAATTCAATCCTCGTTCTTCAGCTAAAATGGTTATACACTCAAATACATTTGTTTTGTATTTAATTAAATATTTGACTGTTTTTTATGATATTTCAATATCGATGTCAAAATCACTGGTCGGTTCCCGAACCCGTGAAAACCCTTCCCTAATAGATTAGGATTTTGGTGAATAAATGGGTGATGGAACGGATACGGAGCAAATATAAATAAGCTCGCATGAGTACGGATCAGGGACGACGGATATAATAATCTATACTCCGTCACTTGTCTCATCTCTGTCCCCTTTATTTTTATATATTTTAAAATATATTTATATTATATTAAAATTATTACACCATGCAACCCTACCCTAGCACTAAATTTTCTGAATACCTCTCGTTACACTCGCTAACTTAACCATCAAATAAGATAACTTTCATATTATTTTTCTTCTAAATAATATCTTCATTATTTCTTCTGCCATCGTTCTCTTTTCATATATTGGCGTCCTCTTCACCTCTGCCACCATGTTAGGCCGACCTGAGAAATTTTACACAATTGAAGCCTAAAAGCAAGAGACATGAAACCCGTGTTAACTCGACCCTAAGGAGGATTCTCCATCCCCATGTCACCTGAAAATGGGGAATATGGGGATGATGTTGACATATAGAAATGTGGATAGAGATGGGGGAGGCATCCTCGCCCCCGCCCTATTGGCATCCCTACTTTCAATCTATTTATTTTAAGGCTTACACCACATCACATTTAAGCTGATCAAATTAGAATGAACTCATCATCAATATTTTATTATATTTAAACATATATTTTAAGACTTGCACTACTAATTATTAAATTTGAACATATAAGTTAGACACTTACAGCTAGATTTGCACAAACCTAATGTATATAATGCTCTTACCATATTGAGCTGATAATTACTTTTACATATTTATTATTTTATCTTTCATAATTTGAAACAATAATTAGGTGAAGTTTAAAATTTTAGATCAATAGTCTGAATTTACAGTTGAGATTTTTGAAGTTCAATGTATTAATTAGTGGTGGATGTCTTAAAATAATTAAGTTTAAATGCAATAAATTAGTGACACTCCCTAATTTTAGTTAACTATAGTAATTAATATAGTTTTAAGAATCGTATACGTGCATGTATTTTTTAACTTTAACTATTAATATTTAGTAGGATCTTACATCCCTCGATCTGATTCGGAAATCCCTCTACCTATCCAAGTCAAAATTACGACTATGAAAAACTTGATAATAAGTGAATTTTGTGATTTATTTCAGAGGAGGCAATTGCATATGAATATATAACATTTTTAAAATAAGAAATTCTATATAATACACTACGGTATTGAGTATTGTTATGACATAACAATGCAAATAGCGTAGAGCCAACATACACATCATAGTTTAGAGTTTATTTTTTTATATATTCATTTATCATTACAATCTACTAATTAGCTGTGTTATTTTTATATATAGGAGATTGAGATTCAATTTTACTTAACTATATACGAGATGATGAATTAAGTTTTAGATATTCAAAAATCAAAAAGGAATTATCCTTCATGAATTTGTTTTCAGGCAAACTAAATGTTTTATTTTATCTAATGTACAAAAAACATTAACATAGGCAAACTCATTGCAAAAATCATTTTCCTAAACCAATGTTATTTGAAAAATATATATATATTCATATCTTTTTGTCACTGATGTCAAATCATCTGATGATCTAGATGTGAAGACATGTGAACACATATTTATACTAAAATAGATCTGATCGACAATATAACCAGTTATAGCAAAATGCCTCAAAGTCTTTGGTGATTTGTTTCTTATTTTATGGAGATACTTTAGGGAAAGGACTTGCGTGAGATATTGAGTAGTGAATGAGTTTCCTAATTCTAGTAGAAAATGAATTAGGATTTTGAGAGACTATAAATAAGAGGTTTTAGTTTAGAGTTTAGTGGTTTTGGTTCGACAAAGAGTAAGAGGTGGTCATACCCTAAAAGGGATCAAGCATCCCATGGTAAAGAGGTTATGCCCTAATTACGATATAGATGAAAACCTTAAGACGTGAGAGCGGACTCTATCTCAGGAAGAAGTACCCCATGATATTGAAAGGACAATCAGAGGACTTCGCTCGTGTTAAAGATGATTTTCAAACTAGTGAGTTGCATCTAATTCGATCGAGAAGTGGTGAATAGTTATAGTTTTCATTGTGTGTTTTGAGTTTAGATTTAGATGTAATGAAAATTGGGTTAAGTGGCTATGTGTAAGTATTGAGTATGCAATTACAATAATAATGATATACTTTATGTAGGTAAATTTGTCGAAGCATATTAAAAATATTGTTTTAATATTATTTTATTATCATTTTATTGATGCTTCCATTACAACAATCATATTAATCATATTGTCTATATGACCACCATTCCACAAATATATGCACATATATTTTTACAGTTGCAGTAACTTCATATATATATATATATATAAGTGCAATGGAGTAAATGGAAATTAACAAAGTTTACATATACAAAGAGATGAATAAGGAATTAAAGAGAATTTTATTCTCAGAATTTAAACCATAGTAAATGTACAAGATATATCATATCAGCGCCTTACGCATTCACGTAGATAGGGTGTAATTAGGACTTTCTTTATCAACNCCCCTCCGTCACCACCCCCATCCCCACCAGCACTATCACCGCCTCCACCACCACCACCACTACTTAAACTTGCAATCACTGCAGTAGTAGCTATAGCAGCACCAGCTCCTGCTAGAATAACCATCCCACCATCCTTAGCTGCACTTGTTGTTTGGGTACTCTTTCCCATTTCCACATCACGGTGATAAGTTGTCGGAACCCTTGGAGCTGTGGTGACACTACGAGCGGCCACTGGTGGTTTTCCTCTTTTTCTTCTTCCAGTCCTGCAAAGATAAAACAAAACTAGAGCAGCAACAATTGCAGAGCCGCAAGCTATAAGAGCAATGGCATAAGCTTTCATTTTTCCTTTCCTCTGATAAGTCATTCATATTCATTCCATTTTATATCCATGCTTAAACATACATTACAAGCTATAAAAACATTATAAAAAATATTATAATTTATAAGGGAAAGGAATTGTAAGGAAGTTTACACATATTCTTCTTTAGACTTTGAGGGAAGGTGGAGGGAAGTTTTGTTTTTATTTTGTTGACTTTTTTGGTGCATCTGATCAAGTCATCTTCACAAGTCTTCCTCTCAATTTTCGCCTGAAAATTGTATTAGTAAATAATTAAATTATAAGATTATTTTTCTTTTATCAAATAACATATATGCTGAATGAACTTAATTAAAATTCAACTAATTGGTATTTCACGTATTGTCCGGGCATAAGTATAAATGATTTTAATATGGTACGGACTAAGTCGTGCTATTGATACCAAAAGAAAATATAGTAGTACCTTAGCAGTTTTGATTTATTTCATCAATTAGACATTATAATCTAGGGTCACACTCCAATGCCTGGGGGTTTTCCACGGTATTGATGCCGGCAAAAAATTTATTTCACTAAATACAGTAGGATTCACCAAATACATACTAAGAGTTCACCAAATATCTACAGAGCTTCATCAAATATGTACAAATTGTTAAATCTTGGAGGGGTTCATCAAATACGTACTGATGTTCACCAAATACATAATGGAGTTCATTAAATACATATAAATTAATAAATCTTGGAATGGTTCACCAAATAAACAGTGGGGTTCACCAAATATGTAGTAGGGTTCACCAAATACGTAATGAATTAATAATTCTTGGAGGGGATCACCAAATACGTAGTGGGGTTCACCGAATACATAATGAAGATTCACCAAATATGTATAAATTAATAATTTTTAGAGGGGTTCACCAAATATATACTGAAGTTTACCAAATACATAGTGAGGTTCACTAAATACGTAATGAGGTTCACCAAATACGTATAAATTGATAATTTTTAGAGGGGTTTACAAAATATGTACTAGGGTTCACCAATTACGTACTGGAGTTCACCAAATATGTATGAATTAATAATTTTTAGAGGAGTTCACCAAATGTGTACCGAAGTTTACCAAATACATAGTGAGGTTCACTAAATGTGTAATGAGACTCACCAAATATGTATAAATTGATAATTTTTAGAGGGGTTCACCAAATATGTACTAGGGTTCACCAATTACGTACTGGGATTCACCAAATACGTACAAAGTCATTTTTTGGTGAACCCCTTTAAGAATTATTAATTATGTACATATTTGGTGTACTCCAGTACATATTTGGTGAACCCCTCCAAAAATTATAAATTTGTACGTATTTGGTGAACTCTATTACATATTTAGTGAACCCTACTACGTATTTGGTGAATCTCTCGAAAAAAATTCTTGTGAACCCCTCAAGATTCTCTTTATATCCCACTACGAATTTGTCCTTTTACATTAATGTGTATTTGTAATTTTTGATGAACCTACAAAACTGATCATTTTACACACTATTATGTCTTACATTTATCGATTCACATGTCACACGATCATATATGGATTATTCAAATTTATGAAATATGTTGTTGTACTTTTATGACAAGTATTAAAAAAGATGAATTTTCACAATTTATAATTATAGGTCATGATGTAGTCTGTAAATCTTATTTATCGGTTTGACGAACACGTATAACCCTCAAGGTTAGTTTAACCTTTTATTTTATAATTATTACCCCATAACAACGTATCATTGATTATGTTGTCATGATTTTATGACAAATATCAAGTAAATAATTCTTCAATATTTGTATATTGCATCTAGGCCAAACGTCATCACCACATGGCGAAACACCATCACCACATGGTGAAACGCCATGTGCTGATGGCATTTGGGATCCCAAGCGCCAATTTTTGTGACATATACCGGCGGTTTTCATGTCAATAGCGATGGTTTTCATGTCAATAACGGTGGTTTTGTAACCTATACCGGTGGTTTTACCCCTACACTAGCGGTTTTTTCTCTGTATATCGGCGGTTTCTGGCAATTTTTCCAATTTTAATGTCTATTGCGGCGGGTTTAATGTCTATTGTGCCGGTTTTAGTATCTATAGTTGTGATTTTTGTGTGAATAGTGACGATTTTAGTGTCTATACCAGTTTTAGTGTCTATTTCGACAATTTTAGTGTCTATAATGGCGAGTCTCCATTCATGAATGGCGTTTGGGGTCAACTGGTCCATTTCGACCCCAAACGCCACTCACAGTGGCATTTGGCTTACATTTAACAATATNATATATACACTTATAAATTAAAACATAAAATGTGTGAAAATAGTTAAGTGTATAAAAATTGTTAAATTAGTTAAGTGTATAATGGTTAAATGTTTAAAAATGACTAAGTGTACGACTAAGACAAAAAATGTACATAAAAGTGACAAAAGGTTAAAAAATTACTAAGTGAGTGAAAATTGTTAAGTACGTGAAAATGCCTAAGTGCATGAAAATATGGCTAAGTGACAAATGAGTTAGTACATAAAAATTGATAAATATGATTTATCGGTCATCATAACATCACGACCTATAATTATATATGGTGAAACACGTCTCGCTCGATACTTGTCACAAAAACATAATAACATTATCAATGACAACTTTTAATGAGTTTATGAATGAGTGTTTAATTGCTTCAGGAATTTTTATTTAATCCAATAAATCACAACAATATAATTAAGAATATGTTCTTATACGTTTATGAATAAGTGTCCAATTATTTTAACAATTAATAACTTAATTTAAATCTAATTTAAAATATAAGTGAAGGTACTTAATGTTCGCACTGAAAAATTGAGAATCTCGATAACTTTGTTTGTGATTCATCGAGTATTGATCAATTTTAGAAAATCAAATTTGTTGAAAAATCACTGTAAAAAGGTCTGAAAAACCATTGTATTGGTGCAAAACCGTCGTAAAACAACAAACCCGCTTAAAATTAGAAAAATCCACAGAAACCACCAGTATAGGGGCATAAACTGCCAGTATAGGTTGCAAAAACCGTCACTAATAACACGAAAATTGCCGGTATAGTGGATTACAAAAAAATTGGTGTTTGGGAGCCCAAACGCCATTAGCAGGCTCTAAACGCCATCAACACATGGTGTTTCACCATATGGTGGTGGCATTTTGTCATGTGGTGGTGGCGTTTCGCCATGTGGTGATGGTATTTCATCATGTGCTGATGACGTTTGGCCTAGATGGAATATACAAATATTAAAAAATTATTTTACTTGATATTTGTCATAAAATCACGACAACATAATCAAGGATACATTTTCATGGAGTAATAATTATAAAAATAAAAGGTTAAACTAACTTTGGAGGCTATACGTGTTCGTGAAACCAATAAATAGGATTTACCGATTACATCACGACCTATAATTATACATGATGAAAATCTATTTTTTATACTTGTCACAAAAGCACAACAACATATTTCATAAATTTGAATAACTCATATATGATCGTGTGACATACATATTAATGTGTGACATATGAATCAATAAATGTAAGACATAATAGGTGAAAATGATAAATTTTGTGGGGTTCACCAAAAATTACAAATACATATTAATGTAAAATGACAAACTCATAGGGGGTACAACGGGAATCTTGAAGGGTTCACCAAACATTAAAAATTCTTTTTTTAGAGGTTCACCAAATACGTAGTGGGGTTCACTAAATACGTAGTGAGATTCACCAAATATGTAATGGAATTCACCAAATACATACAAATTAATAATTCTTGGAGGGGTTCACCAAATACATAGTGAGGTTCACCAAAAACGTACAAAATTAATCATTCTTGGAGGGGTTCACCAAAAATAACTTTGTACGTATTTAGTGAACCCCGTACGCAATTGGTGAATCTCAGTACATATTTGGTGAACCCTCCAAGAATTATTAATTTATACGTATTTAGTGAACCTCATTACGTATTTGGTAAACTCCACTACGTATTTGGTGAACCACAATACATATTAGGTGAGCCCCTCCAAAAATTATTAATTTATACATATTTGGTGAACCTCATTACGTATTTGGTGAACCCCACTATGTATTTGGTGAAACTCACTATTATTTGGTGAACCTCATTACTATTTGGTGAACCCCACTACATATTTGGTGAACCCCTCCAAAAAGTATCAATATATACTTATTTGGTGAACTATGTTACGTATTTGGTGAACCTCACTACGTATTTGGTGAACCACACTACGTATTTGGTGAACCCATCCAAGATTTATTAATTTATATGTATTTGGTGAATCTCATTTCGTATTTAGTGAACCCATGTACGTATTTGGTGAACACTAGTATGTATTTGGTGAACCCCTCCAAGATTTATTAATTTGTACTTATTTGATTAACCTCAGTATATATTTAATGAACCCCTAGTACATATTTGGTGAACCCTAGTACGTATTTGGTGAATCAAAAAAAATTATCGACATCAATGTCGGGAAAAAACCTCGGCATTTTAAAATTTTCCGATAATCTAATGGTTTAATTTTTTAAAAAAATTAGACGGATATAACCAAATGCATGAAACATTCTTATTGTTGAAAATAAAAATGTAGTGGAAATAGTTGTCACCCCGTGGACACGTCACACTTACCAATATTATGGGCATATAATACTTCAGCTGTTTAAAGACTTATAAACATTATTTTCCTCTTAATTCCTATCGATTTCTCTTTAACCAAACACAATCAAATATGAAATATATGGATGTGGACTGAGACGAAAATTCGATTAATTTGCTTCAAAGGTTGTTTTGACGTGTGATTTTGGGAGCTACTCACTATGTGTATGTGCTAACTAACTCTTCCTACTTCATAATACGTATTGATGTCGAAAACTTCAACAGTAATCATCAAATAGTCTCCCCTTCGGATAGAGATCCTTGCCACCTCATCATCTACAAAACACAAACAAATAACCAAAGGCAAAAAACCAGGGGGTGGTTGCCCCGCCTAAGGGCCTCCGATGCCTAATTTTATAGGAGTAGGGAGAGCAAACATACATCTTCTATCGATTGTGGGAAGTATTTATATCTGGGTCTTCAAGTGGGAGGAAGCATGTCAATGAAACCTCTCAGAAGCTTGCTGGGGAAGCCTCACAAGGCACGAAGTCTATCTTTTATTAAATAGAAGGGAGGCGAACTTGACATAAAGCGTCCAGTATTAAATGTCAAAATGAGTAGAAGAAGGTTATCCGTACTTCCCGCCATGGTGATTGGGCTTGTAGGGCGCTACTTTTGGTGAGCATTGACAACATTGTGTTCAAGATTACTCAAGCCCTCTTTGTGAACTTTATTCATTCCCTTTCATGTGTTCGAGTGTATGTGTCCCGATCAGACGAGGTTGATTCTACTCATTCCCTAACTTCAGGAGCTCCCTAATGTAGTGCGACACATGTTGTTACATCATTGATGATCGAGAAAATACCCATAATTGTTGCCTCCAGTCGAGGACTTGGGTGGCCTCTTATACCTGGGTCCGAAGACTCCATCATCTGAGTTACCTTGGCATGATAGACCTCACCTACCTTGGGCACCTTGCTCTTGTGCCTTAAGTTTTATTCATCAAGGGAGAGTGTAGCGAATGGAATTAATTATCTAACCATTTTTGTCGTGCACGCGTCATTTCAGCTTTTTCTCATTTTGAGATCGTTAACCTCTTGGGAGTGGAGGCATTAATGGCGCGTGGATGCACGTAAAGGAGCCTGACTCACTGTCGCTTCATTCCTGATGTGTTGTTTAATCCCTGCGGTTGATTGTATGACTTTGGTCTTTCACAATCCTCTCGTTGATTCACGAAATTGTCGTTCATTGATTGTAGGGTAGCCTAAATGGTCACCATCATGGCCTCTTTTAACTCCCATTAAATGAGCGGTTTCCCCTTTTGAGTCCTATGAATGAGTAGTCTTCCTTCGCATTTCCCTCTTCATTGCCTTCTTGACAGAGTTGAGATCCCTGTCCATCTTCTTCCTTCCTCCTACTTCCTTTAGAATAATAATAATCTTCCCCATCGGGGGCTTCTTTCATTTTGGAGGTTCTCCTTCAAGATCATCCTCATTTCTCATGATTGTCGCTTCTCTTTCTATTGTCTTTTAAATTTCATGCTTCGAAGTCGTCGATATTCCATTCTCGATGATTTTCCTGCTGTCAATAAGCCTGATCGGCAAATACTTTGTCCGTGTTGGCTACCCGCCCCAATGATCAAGACTTTACCCTTAATAAAGGCATGTAATCTGACCGGTAGCCTCGCCGTTTACTCCATAATGAAGTATCTTTACTGCATGTGACCCACTCCTAATCTTTTACCATCTCTAACCTTTCGGATCCCCAGTTGCTTATAGCAGTATGCTTTAGGAGTTAGTAAGGCATCCTATGTAATCATATCCTTCAAGATTATCTTAGATCCGAACATGGTGGCCTTTTTCCTTTCTCACCATAAGTGGGAGAGATTAAGGTCTTTCGTTCTCATCTGAAATTGTTTGTTGCCTGTGGTTTGAATCCATTTTTATCCCAATTTGGTGTGGGCATCAGACCAAGTCATTGTGATCCTCAGGCATTCAGAGCATTCTAATCCTCAGAAGAGTTCAAAAAAGTTGTGGAAATCCTATGACCATCAATCCAGACGTGCAGGGTCTTTTCCTTCCAAGTTACCCCTTACTCGAGGAGATTTTTGTACTTTTACTTGTATTTGTAGTCCTCCGATTACTAATGAAAATAAACTTCATTTACCTCTGGTTCCCTTATTTATCTCTGTTTTTGCCTATTTCATTTCGCGAGCATACCTCAAGTAGATATAGTTTTGTTTTTCCTCAGTCGAGCCTTAACTTGGTCTGGATGAGACCTTCATCTTGAGTTGTGTAGTTCTTCTGACTATTATGCTGAGCGTTGTATCCCTACTAACTTTTACTGACTTGAGCTTGTGATCTTGAACTGGAGTGGACCTTAAAGGGACTCGATCCTTTTTGGTGGACTTGATCTTGTACCACGGGCTGCCCCCTTTGTAGGTCGGGGGTCTTCCATAATAGATTCACTCAAAAAAGACCTTATAAGAGGTTAATCCAAAATGAGAAGATTATTTGAGTAGAAGAAGGAGACCTCGTATCTGACCAATGTCGATGATCACATGATCTTTGTCGTTCATTACACCGAGGTAAAGTGCCGAAAACAGTCTAGCCTTTGTTTCCTAAGCTCTTGCCCTTCATTTTTTGTAAGAGTCGAGCTTCGTCTTTGCCTTAACAGTTGGATCCCTTGAGCTACACATACTATTATGCGTTGGCCCTGACTCTTCCTCTCCAACTGCCTGGGCAAAGGTATGGCTGATAATTCTGACCATTAAGTTTTTTCCAGGGTTGATCTTTGGGCAGCACACCGATTACGAGCTCATTTCCTGTTGTTCTGGTCATTTCATGTGAAGGCTTGAGAGGGACACGCCCGTGCATTTCACTGTGAAAATCTAGGTTCTATCGAGAACCGGATCAATGGAGTCTCGTGACCATCCTTACCATCTCATTGGGGTTCAAGTCCTAGCCTTGTTCACGAGCCCGTGTACATTTTTGGCATAGTCTTCGTCTTTTCATTTCACCTAAATTGGGACGTTGGAGCTGGGAGCTGCCTAGCCCAGAGTCGCATTTCACTCGTGGTGGAGGATTTGTGCGGGGCTTTATATTTCAACTGGAAATGTGCCTAGATACATTTATCCGTGTAGAAAAATTTTCTTCGCCTAAGCTGGAGCTTTGCAAAATTGCTGGTGACCAAAAAAGGGCCTCAAGTAGTAGGGTGGGGGATGTCTCACCAATATTTTCCTCCATCTTCTGTGTTTGCTTACATACTACCCTTGGAGGGTCCTTCAGAGGTCTTTGCCTTCGTTCGCTCTCTGGCGACCTTGTTATCCTCTTATGTCCTCCTGAGATGACCCCAACCAGAACCTTGTAAAAAGGGGTAATTGGCCTTACGAGCATGGTTTCGCTTGGTCCTGGTTTTTTCAAATGGTGACAGTTCCTCCAAGTTAGGGAGTCACCTTACCTTCTCACAGATAACTTTCCCCATGGTTCTGTTAGTGCATGGCGACTCCGCCCTTGAGCCTTTCTGTCATGGGAGAGGACCAATCCCGTGCAAGAGATCGTCATGATCGGGTGAGTCCTCCCTCTCATCCCAGACTTCATCGGTGTAGGGTGCCAAGCTCATCCTCTCTTTGTGGGAAAGAAAGAATTTTCAAATGTTTTAATTAAACAAGAATGACTTTACAGTTTTCCCACAGACGACGTCAACCGTTGATGTCAAAAACTTCAACAGTAATCCTTGAGTTGTCTCCCCTCCAGATAAAGCTCATTGCCACTTCATCGTCAGTAAAACATAAACAAAGAACTTAAAGGCGAGGAACCGGGGGTGGTTACCCCGCCTAAGGGCTTCTGATGCCTAGGTCAATAGTTGGTCAATATTTTGGCATAATTTCCTTAAGGCGGAGAAGGCATACCTCTTTTGTCGATTGGTGGAAGTATTTATACCTGAGTTTTTGAGTGGGAGGAAGCGTGTCGAAGAAGTCTCTCAGAGGCATGCTAGGGAAGCTTCACAAGACACGAAGCATGTCTTCGATTGAACAGAAGGAAGGCGGCCTTGACGTAAGGTGTTCAGCATTAAATGTCAAAATGACCGGAAGGAGGCTATCCTGACATATTTTCATGACGATTGGGCTTGTAGGGTGCTACTTTTGGCGAGTAACGATAACCTTATGTTCGGGACTATGCGAGCTCTCTTTGTGAACTTTATTCCTGCCCTTTCGTGCGACTGGGTCTATGCGTCCTGAGATCTATAGTGGCCAACCAGACAAGATCGGTTCTACTCCTTCCCTGATGTCAGGAGCTCCCTAATGTGATGCGACACATGTTGTTATTTCATTGTTGGTCGGGAAACACCTATAATAATATGCATTATGAGGCATTTTTTTTCTATTCACAAAATTGTCATTATAACAATAGTTTTTGTATCACATGAATAATTTTATTTCTTCTTCCTTTGCATTACTTACAATTTTTCGTTGTCAAAGAAATTTCATCCTTTAACATGTATTTTTATGCTTGCTTGGTGATTCGTCCAGGGTCTGTAAAAATCAAGAACGATCATGAAAGCAGTAGGGAGGGCACCGTGGGGGTTACCCCCCTAACGCATCCCGACGATCAAGTCAGTATATTGTTTTAGGGAAAATTAGTATTGTGCTGAATCGATTACCATTAAATGAGGATCATCATATATTTATAATGATTTTCTGTATCAGTCAAACATCCAGATTCAGTGTATCTTCTTTCTTATTGTGATAAGGAATGGAGATATTCATGGATAATATTCTCTAATCAGGATATTTTAGTTATCATCTTATCCTCTTTAACAACAATTGAGATTACGTGATAGATTTGATGTATGCCTATCATTTCCTAGTATGACTAATTATTATATCTTATTATGACAGAAAATGATATCAGCTATCTTAAGTAGCACGATTCTAGGTGTGAGATTGCCTCATCATCCGTATGATCGGTAGTATAAGTATAGGTGGGGTCGTGTCCATCGATCTGGTCGTGGAGGGTGCCTCTGTCATCATGGTGATTTCGGTCATGGAGGAGTCCTCGGTTTGGACTTAATATGGGCCCTACCCGAGAAATGAGAATATTAGGCCTTATTTGAAAATATAATTAAGTGGACTTTAGCCCGAGCATTTTTTCTCCCCTACAACTTGCCACCACTTCTTGAGTCTGGAGCATAGCGATAGAGTCGAGAAGTATGTTGCGGAGGGAGGTATGAGCATTTACTAAGACTCGGTCTTTGCACTTAATCGAGTGTTAAGCATATGTTGGCGTTGAGATTGTGAAATAGTAGAGTTTTGTCCAAATATATAAGTATTTGTTGCTGGTTCATGATGACATCTCAGAGCATCTTGTGACTGAGACGAGCTTTCTTCATATTTGTCAATTGACTATTGGTAAAAATGTCGTTATCTTGATTAATGTTGGACTTCTTCATGTAATGATGTGTGTAATCGTGTTGGGACCTGAAGCTATGTGGTTCAGGTTTGTGCGAGTTGCTCCGAGTAATTATCAGGATCGAGTCCCTATGATTTTCATCTGGTAGTCAGGAGGCTTGAGTTGGACCAGTGCTCATAACAACAAAACTTTTACACCTCCGTCTAAGCGTATGGTGAGGACTGGTGTTAAGATTGAATTCCTTTGATCTAGGAAGGTAGTAAGATATCATTTTGTTGGGATTGTTTCACTATGAGGTTCACTTGACATTGTGACGTTATAGAATCTTTTTAAGTGTAGGATTTTTTCTGAAATCTTGCATTGCATTCTCATGTTGATCCATACTTGGCCATGTATCTGGTACATTACCTTAGCAACTCATGTCTCATGGCGGATGATGGAGTTATTACACTCAAATGGTGTGCTTCCCAAGGGTTCTTCTTTCTATCCAGGGTCATATTTTCATAAACTAAGTCGTGGCTGGGAACTGAAGGTTTTGATGATTTGGTTGTTGACTTTTTCTCGTAACTCAATATTTGAGATTTTTGGTCCATCTATGTCATATAGTGATCCAGTTGTCTGAAATTGATAGTTATTTTCTGTTATAGCTTAGTAGAACGGGTGCCTTTGACCTAACATTGATAAAGATCGAGCGGTTTTTTTCTTGGAGAATGAAGGACTTCTGAGTATCTATATGTAGAACAGAAATTTGAAAGAATTTTGGAATAGAAATTCATTAGAAAAGAAAAAATTGTTAAGGAAATAATTTCAGAGCATAAATTCCAAACAAAAGAAAAGCAAAAAAGATCACATTCACTTCAATCAAGAAAGCTGCCACTTCGAAACGGGATAGCTGTCACTTCAGAACGGGAAAGTTGCCACTTCATTACAGAACGGGAAAGCCAAAAAGACAAACATTCAAATTTTTAGAACGGAAGGCTATGACTTGATAGCCCTTCAAATGCACTTTATGAGGAAAATAAAATATGTATAAATAATGAGAACGGAAACGTCCTGACAACGGGTACAGAAATGTCTTAAGAATAGAAGTGACAATGGGAGCGGAAATGGAAACTGAGACAAAAAAATATGGAAGAAAAATTACATGGAGAGTCACATAATTATAAAGATATGAGAGTCTGATTCATGGAGAATTTTACACAATTCAAGTTGAGCTCCCGATCAAAAGTTATGGCAGCTCTCGTTAGTGTTATTCAAGAAAGTAAATATATGAATGTTTCTCAAATTTAATTTTTAAACTGTATTAATTTTTATATCATTACATAGAAAATAATATATCATTAGAAAACTATGGATATCTACTTCTTGAAGGATTTTTCAGAACTTGATTTAGAGCGCATGAGAAAAGGTTATGATGATTTTCATGCAGGCCGCTCAGAAAAATAGATTATGCATAACCTTAAATTTAGAAGTTCAATTTCATTTACTGGGGGCCAACTACACAACGAATCTTATATCAATAGAAAGATAAGAAAATCAACCTTGTGAAGAATTTTACAAAAATCAATTTGAATCTCCCGATCAAAAGTTATGGCAGTTCTCGTTGGTGCTATTCAGGAAAGTAAATATATGAATGCTTCTCAAATTTAATTTTTAAACTCTTAATTTTATTTTATATCATTACATAGCAAATAATATATCATTAGAAAATTATGGATATCTACTTCTTGAAGAATTTTGTAGAACTCGATTTGGAGCTCTTGAACAAAAGTTATGATAATTTTTGTGAAAGCTGTTCGAGAAAGCAGAATATGCAGAACGGTCAATTTTGGAAATTAAACTGTATTTGATGGAAGCAAACTATACGGTGAATCTTACATCATCGGAAAGATACAAAAGTATACTTATTGGAGAATTTTACAGAATTCAATTTGGAGTTTTCGATCAAAAGACACAAAAAGCATATTATGCAAAATGGTTAAATTCATTAATTAAACCGTATCGACTGGGAGCCAATAGCATGACGAATTATATATTATCGGAAGCATATGAAAATCAGCTTCTTGAAGAATTTCATGGAATTCAATTTAGAACTTTCGATCAAAACTTATGCCATGATAACGTGCAGACTACTTACAAGATAAATACTTGGCGTCAACTTTCTCTCTTCTTCAACAACAATGGAAATTAGGTCGTCAGTCCTTGAGAACAGGCAGCTCGTAAGTCCTGTTCTCTAAAGGAACTAAGGGCGTCAGTCCTTGGGAGGGGTAGTTCATAAGTCCTACTCTTATAAGGAACTAAGGGCGTTAGTCCTTGGGGGGTAATTTATAAGTCATACTCTCATAAGGAACTAAGGGCGTAAGTCCTTGGGAGAGGTAATTCATAAGTCCTACTCTCAGAATGAACTAAAGGTGTAAGTCCTTGGGAGGGGCAATTCATAAGTCATACTCTCAGAAGGAACTAAGGGCGTAAGTCCTTAGGAGGGGCAATTCATAAGTCCTACTCTCAGAAGGAACTAAGGGTTTAAGTCTTTGGGAGGGGCAGTTCATAAGTCCTACTCTCAAAAGGAAATCAAAACGGGACCGTGGTTCCACTGAAGGAGCCTAAGTCCTTGAAAGCGTCTACGTACGCCGTTCTCAGAAGGAAATTGAAATGTGGCCATGGTTCTATTCAAGGAGTCTAAGTCCTTTGGAGCGTCTACATACGTCGTTCTCAGAAGAAATTTGAAATAGGGTCATGGTTCCACTAGAAGAGCCTAAGTCTTTGGGAGCGTCTACGTACGCCATTCTCAGAGGGAAATCAAAACAGGGCCATGGTTTCACTGAAGGATCCTAAGTCCTTGGGAGCGTCTACGTACGTCGTTCTCAGAAGGAAATTGAAATGGGGTCATGGTTCCACTGAAGGAGCCTAAGTCCTTGGGAGCGTCTACGTCCGTCATTTTTAGAAGGAAATTGAAATGGGGCCATGGTTCCACTAAATGAGCATAAGTCCTTGGGAGCGTCTACGTACGCCATTCTCAGAGAGAAATTGAAATGGGGCCATGGTTCCACTAAGGGAGCCTACGTCCTTGGGAGGGTCTACGTACACCGTTCTCAGAAGGAAATCAAAATGGGGCCATGGTTTCACTGAATAAGCCTAAGTCCTTGGAAGCGTCTACGTATGTCATTCTCAAAAGGAGAAAGTCTGAAAGAATGGAAAAGAAAACATCCTCGAACTTCAGAACGGAAAAAGGAAATGTCTTCAGAACGGGAAAGTGTGAAGAACAAAAAAAGAAATGTCTTCAGAACGGAGAAAGAAAATGTCTTCAAAATGAGAAAGTCTGAAGAACGGAAAAAGAAATGTCTTAAGAACGGAAAAAGAAATGTCTTCAAAACGGAAAAGGAAACATCTTCGGAATGAGAAATTCTGGAGAATGGAAAAGGAAACGTTTTCAGAATGAGAAAGTCTAGAGAAAGGAAAAGGAAATATCTTCATAACAGAAAAAAAAAGATTGAGGAAAAACCTTCAGCTCATTAAAGAAACGCTGAGAAAAGAAGAGCGGGAGAACGGAAAAGGAAATGTTTTTAGAACGGAAAAGGAAATGTCTTAAGAACGGGAAAATCTTCAAAACATAAAAAAGAAGTTGAGGAAAGACTTCAGAAAGAAAAAGAAGTTAATGAAAGAACATCAAGGCAGGAAAGAAAGGCTGAGCTGAGTAAAGAAAAGCCGAGAAAAGAAAAGATGAGACAGTCGAGAAAAGAAAAGCTGAGAAAAGAAAGGCCGAGCCGAGTAAAAAAAAGTCAAGAAAAGAAAAGCTGAGAAAAAGAAAGGCTGAGCCGAGCAGAGAAAACCGAGAAATGAAAAGCTAAGAAAAGAAAGGATGAGCTAAGTATAGAAAAGCCGAGAAAAGAAAAGCTGAGAAAAGGAAGACTGATCTGAGTGAAGAAAAGCCGAGAAAAGAAAAGCTGAGAAAAGAAAGGCTGAGTTAAGTAAAGAAAAGTCGAGAAAAGAAAAACTGAGAAAAGAAAGGCTGAGTTGAGTAAGAAAGTTGAGAAAAGAAAAGCTGAGAAAAGAAAGGCTGAGTTGAGTAAAGAAAAGCCAAGAAAAGAAAACCTGGGAAAAGAAAGGCTGAGTTGAGTAGAGAAATACAGAAAATAAAAGGTCAAGTAAAGGAAGGTCGCGGCTTCAACGTTTCAGAACGGGAAGGCCAAGAGTAAAGGAAAAAGAAGCAAGAAAATGAAAGAAAAAGTTAATTTTGGAAAAAGGAAACTGAAAAGGAGAAATGGAGAAATAGGAAATAAAAAAAGTGTAAAGCGGAGGAAAGGAAAAGAAACAGAAAAAAACTCTATCAGTGAACTAGTAGTAAATCAAAACGGGGCCATGGTTCCACGGAAGGAGCCTAATTCATTTGAAATGTCTACGGACGTCGTTCTGAGAAGGAAATAAAAATGAGGTCATAGTTTGTTATTTGAACCTAAGTCATCATCTCAAAAGAAAACGACAGTTCGTAATTCCTTCTCTCAGAATGAAGACAGGGCCATGGTTCTTTATTTGAACCTAAGTCCTTGAGGAAGCATGTATATCATATGGAAATTAAAGTTTTATCCTCAGGAATAGATTTCACAAAAAGAACATAGTTATTCTCAAGAGAACTAGGTCAAAAGTTTCCTAAGTATTTAAGAACAGATTTTGTTGAAAGCTTGAAGTCAACACCGTACCGGATTTATATCCCTAAATTTTGCTAAGTCTTTGAATGAAGTACAACAAAAGGGAGTTCAATAGAAGAAAAATTGCATAAACAGAGCAATTCATATTGATCGAAATAGAAGTACACAAGGAAAATATGAAATGAGAAAAGGAAAAAGAAAATAAGGAAGCAGTAGAAATTCTACCAACAAATACGGAACATCAAACTCAAACTCAAACTCATGTGATGCAATTATGAAACGATACACTCACTCCTTACTCATCTCAATAAATTATTATTTTATTGCTCTTGTACAACATTATTATCACAGATCTTAACGTACAAGAGAAGGAAAATGAAGAAATGAAGAAATGGGAAAAACTCTACCAATGAGTCCATCGTGAAAGGAACAAAAAGACGTAACAGCAAATGAAGAAGAAGTGATCATCATTGACAGCAAACTGATAAAAAATTGCTCGACAACTACAAAGCATTTGTGAACGGGAACAAAAACATGTAATGGCAGAAAGAAAATGAAAAACCACCACTGACAATGGATAACTAAAAAAACAAAAAAAAAACAAAAAACCTGAGAAGTCCATAACAACTTCAAAAACTAAGCCGAGACCATAAGGCAGAGCTGAGCTCAGTTCAGAAAGCTCAAAATTAAAAGCTTCAAAAGCTGAACCCAGACAAGAAGGTAGAGCTGAGCCAAAATCAGAAGGTAGAGCAGAGCTCAGACAGAAAGATCAGAAGTTCATGACGTGAAAGTTTTAGGAGTTGAACACATACCAAAAAGCTCAAAGATTATTAACTTCATAACTAAGGAACTTCATAGTAGAAATTCTTAACCAAAGATTATTACTTCACTTCAAGCCAGAGAAGTAATACATATGGACGTCTATGAGGTCCCAATGAATCTAGTGTTGAAGGTTGAAGAATCAAATCTTTACACCTGAATGAAGAGAGACTTCATCAAGTGTGACGGGGGTAAATGAACAGGAACAATTCTCAGTGTTCGGACACATCAGCGGAGAAAAAAATAATTAAAGCAAATGCCACAGAAGCATTATGGGAATAGTTGAATTTGCCATGTTAGCAGATCTGAAGACGCTGATCTGGAGCTACTCGCCTAACCAAGGGAGCTGAAGAATAAAAGTCACATAGGGAGTCACGAAAGCCAGAAAAGCCAATCGCGGGAATCATCACCGTGGCAAAGCTAGTAGCAATCACTACAATCATCAGATTCGACACACTACGTCAAATGATTCAAATTCAAAAAATTGTTAATAATGATAAGCAAGATGTACAGATAAAATTTCACATGACACATGACAAGATCTAGATCGAAGATTCCATCGAGGAGAAGATAGAACGAGAATCGTAGGATCAACTAGGAGGTTATGAAAAATAGACCAATCAGACAAAAGTATATGGATTACCGACGTGGCAATCCAAAGAAAAGTTAATCAAGGCCATTGGATTGGTCAGACGGTCAAGATTTACTAAGTTGTTAATGCTGATAAGCTAGATCTCAAAAAATATTATGTTGATCATATTTTCAGATAGAATTAGATAAGTTATATCAGATTCTATGTAACCGATTGAAAGCCTATAAATAAAGGCAAGATGTAACTCCAACAGGGAACACAATAACCCTCAACACCCATAAGAAACAAGCTGACTATGCGGCTCGCATTAGCCTTGTAAAACCTTTCTTCATAATAAAATACGATCAAAATCTCCCCGTGATTTTTCTTCCCTTTAAGGGTTTTCCACATAAATCATGGTGTTGTTATTCTCTCATTCTCTCTCTTAATTATTCTTTATATTTTTATATTATGATGTAAGGACTTCACGATCAATCCTCAAAGACCGTGAATTTTTTCCTTTATAGCTATGTCAATAGGTGAGCAAATTGAAATCGATGAGTATACAATGAGAGGCCCCTTAACAAGATCAGCAGAAATCAGAGTTAATATTCATATAAAAAAAGAAGCTTGTCCTAGGTAGGGGTGTTCAAAATTGTCCCAAACCGAACTGAAATTGACCAATTTGGTCGGTTCTTTATATGTTTTCAGTTTAGTTTCGTTCGGATAAATTAGAGAATCGAAGTTTTGGTTCGGTTTGAAATTTTGGTAGTTTTCGAACCGAACCGAACCGAAACATTACATTTATATTATTTTTTATATATATAATTTTATATAAAATGGAACCGAACCGAATCGAAATAAAACTTTAATTTTATATTAGTTTTTTCAATAATATCATTTAAAAATTATTTTTTAATTAATAATACTGAATCGAAGAATCAAACCAAAACTCACAGTTCGGTTCTTTTGACATGAACAGTTCGGTTTGCTTTGGTTTTATTGACAAACTGAAATTTTGATCTAGTTTGATTTCACCAAAAAATTAACCGAATCGAACCGTGAACACCCCTAGTCTTAGGTTTTTGGATTAAAAGACAGAACAAACAAACTATATGGATAGAGGTAAAGTACGAACGTCTCTCAATTTTGCTTCAAATGTGGTATGCTCTGTCATGATGTCAGAAACTGTGAAGAGAAATCATTACTGAAAAATAAAGATCTACTAGTTGGTGAATGGATGAAGGCATAAACAAACTTAAAATCTCCTAGTTGGGTTAAAAAGAATCTGTTGAGTGATCCTATAGATAAGTGCTCTAAAAATCAAAAGCAGGATTGTGTGAATAATCAACATACCCCAACAAGGAATGAATGCAATATACGGAAGAGTCAAACCTTGGCCTAGTGGTTGGTAGGCGCTGGGAATAGACCGGTAATGATCAATGTTTCGAAACTCACCCTAATATAATTTCTCAGGTCCATTGGGGCATTATTTACCCGGGCCACGTCTCAAGGCCCCATGGGAGCGTTTGAGATTTCGCGCACTAGTAGGGGCAAAGTCAAGAATACCCATGTTATAAAAAAAATATAGGGAAGAGTCAAGATCAGGGAGTGAGTTTGGATTCTCCCTTAGAAAAAAACAGCCTTGTAATGGTGGTCTTGGAGAAATAACCTGGCCTTTCTGAATTTTGCTTCTCTGCTAATGGAAATACGAGGCTACTCAACAAAAAGGGCCAAAGCAAGGGAAAACATATTAAAAAGGAGGCTAAGTATAAAACAATTGAACCCCTTGGGTCTAAAAGAGCCAGAACAGATGAAAGGGAGAGGTGTTCAGAAAGTTTCCAAGAGGCATTAATGGAAACTTACTACGATATCAATGTGGATGCAATGGTGGGTTGCCTTGACAAGCCACCAGTAGAATCATAAACATTCTAATTTGGAACTGTCAAGGGTTGGGGAACCCCTTGACAGTCCAAGCTCTTAAGAATGTTGTGCATCTTTATAAACCCCAAATAATTTTCTTGACGGAGACTAAAATAAAGAAAAGAAAGCTGAGGTACTCTAAAAAAACGGAACTTTGTTTTCTCCTTTATTGTTGATTTTGTGGTCTTACTAGAGGTTTATTTGTTTTCTGGAACAACTCTCTCTGTTAATTATATTTCAGGATCTAGAAATATGTTAGAGTTAGTGATTAATGATTTAGATAGACTTACTCTTATGTATGGCAGTGAAAATGATAGATGGAATGATTTTGAGCAGGTTGTTAACTCTAATCCTAGATCTAACTGTCCTTGGATCATGGCTGGTGATTTCAATGACCTTGCCTTCTCTGATGAAAAATCAGGTGGTTGGCATGTTGACTATAACAGGGCTAGAAGGTTTAGTGGTTTTATTAATAGATGTGATGCCATAGACTTAAAAGCTAAAGGTTGTTTCTTCACTTGGAGAAACAATAGGGATGGCAATGATTTCATTCAGTAGAGGCTAGATAGGGTCTTTATCAATGATGATGTTCTTCATATATTTTCCCATATTGAGGTCATTATTCCCCTTCATGAAGGTTCTGAGCATAACATAATGATTCTATGCCTTGATGATCACAAGACCTATGCAAAAAATGTGTTTAGATATGAATCTAAGCGGCATGAAGAGAATGGCTTCTTAGAGGATGTCATTAAGGGCTGGAATCATTCTAAAAAACCTAGAGGGATGACTAATTTAAAACTAAAATCAAGAACTGTAAAGGTGAAATAAAAAAATGGATTAATGGTTGTAGAGGCAATCCTAAAGAGAAGATTGATGATGCTCTTAAAAGTGAGATGATGACGCTTGATGATGCCAATGATAACCAAAGACAAAGAAAGTTTATGATTAAGAAAAAATTAGGTAGGTAATGGAGGAAAGATAAGCTTTACTTGGGTAATAGGGCAAAGAAACACTGGCTTAAGTTTGGGGATAAAGACACTGCTTTTCTTCCACACCTCTGTGCTTAAAAGAAGAGCAGACAATAGAATTAAGAGACTTAAAAATAATATGGGCAACTTGGTGCATGGCGAGTTGGACACCTCAAACAGTTTGCTGGATTTCTTTAAAAACAATTATGCTAGTGAGCCTACTACTGATGGTGGTTGGGTTCTTAGCCATATTAGCCATATTATTGATGATAATAATAATAACCTTCTGAAATTTCTTGTTACCTTAGATGAGGTTAGATGTGTTTTTTTCCCTTAGGTAGAGACAAGGCCCTTGGTCCAGATTGCATGTCTCACATTTTTTATTAAAAAATTGGGATATGCTAGGTGGAGACTTTTGGAAAGCTGCTTTAGACTTCTTTGATAGAGGCTACTCTGTCAATGAAACCTTCATAACACTCATTCCTAAAGTTAATCAGCCTAAACTTCCTACTGATTTCAACCCATCCTTCATTTCTGAAAATTGGGCTACCTTTGTTAGTGGGAGGCTTATCCTGGAAAACATCATTGTCGCTCAGGAAGACTTTTATCACATTAAGAAGAAAAAGAAAGGTAGAAAAAGTGTCATGGCTATAAAAACTTATGTCAAAGGCTTTTGATAGAGTAGATTGGTTTTTCTTAAAGAATCTGCTCCTTAAGATTGGTTTCAACAGTAAAGTAATTCACTGGATAATGTTATGTGTTTCTTTTGTAAGCTATAGATTAATTATTAATGGAAAACCTTGTGGAGATTTTCAACCTCAAAGAGGACTTAGGCAAGGAGATTCATTGTCTCCTTACTTTTTCATTATAGTAGCTGAATGTTTATCTAAATGTTTGCGTATTCAACAAATGATGTTTTGATAAACCATATTAGAATGAAAACCTGCCCTCCTATTTCGCATCTTATATTTGCTGATGACTGCCTATTTCTCTGAGGCTAATGAAAAATCTTGTCATAATCTAATTTTTTGCATAACTAGAAACTGTAATGTTACTGACCATTGTGTTAATCTTAGGAAACGATGCTTGTGGTTTAATAAAATGTCTCTTTAGCTAAGCAAAACTCTCTTGCTAGTATCTTGGGTATCCCTATTAGTTCTAATCAAGAATACTATCTAGGCCTGCCTACTGATTTGAGTTCCTATAAGGTAGCTTTATATTCTATCCTTCTTGAGAGAATGGATGGTAGGATATCTAGTTGGAAATCAAACCTCTTATCCTTTGGAGTAAAGAGATCCTTTTAGAAGCAGTGGCTCAATCCCTTTCGTCATATGCTATGCTCATTTTTAAGCTGCCCAAACCAATTTGCATTAAACTCCAATCTGCCATCTTTGACCGTTGGTGGTCGAAAGATGGTGATAGTAAAGGTCTTAGATGGTGCTCTCAATTAAAGCTCAATAAAAGTAAGAACGAGGGAGGTCTTGGCTTTAGAGACTTGGACGCATTTAACACTGCCATTTTAGCAAAATAGGCCTGGTTGATTAATGAAAACTGCAATAGCTTATGCTCTAAAGTTCATAAAGGCTTATACTTTCCAAACTCAAGTTTTTTGAATGCTAAATGTCAAGAAATTGTTCTTGGGTTTGGAGGAGTATTCGTCATGGTAAAGAGGTTCTTCAAAATCATGTTTTATTGAGAATTGGCAATGGTTTAAGTTGAATGGTTGGGATGATAAATGGATCCCTAACTGTCACTCTATCAGCTCTTTCAAGAATCAAAATATTAATAAGGTTTCTGTTCTTATTTTAGGTAATGGGTTTAATTGGAATAGAGACATTATTTCTATTGTAGTGCTTGTTAAGTAAGATTAAGGTTTAATCATTAAACCATGGTTATGCTCCTTCACTTATTCCTCAAGAGAATATTACTCAAAGAAAAAGAAATAACAGTCAATATAGAGAATATTATTCAATGCTTCAATATAATTACTTTTATGATCAACCACCACAGCCACCACTACCGCCACAGTCACCGCCAATTCCATCAATAATAACAACCCCACCAATACCACTCTTGCTAATCTTACTGCTTTTTCTCGCTTGTCCCATTTCAATATCACCTTGAGCAGTACTTGATGGAGCTTGAGGAGGAGTAATGACTGCAACATTTGGAGAGATGGAAGATGAATTAGAGTGTATTTACAGTAATGGTGAACAAGAAAAGTCTCATTAACATTAGCAAGAGGAGCTACAACACGCGTACATAGGCAGCTATAAAACACACTTAACAGAGAGTAATTAGAAGCTAATTTTAAGCAACTCTCCTCACACATTGTCTCATGGAAGGAGACAATCCTAACAGAAATAGACAGTGATGATTAGGGAATATTTGTTGAGCTCTCAGGCGCACATGAGAGAGAAAGAAAGCTGGTTGACGGGGATAAGACAGAGGGAAGCCATGCAGGCTAATCACGTCCACAACAAGAGCCATGCACATTAGGCTGGCTCTTCTTCTCCAATCCTAACAGCCCCCTCAAGCGCATATGGGTGTCACTCACATGAAGCTTGTCCTTTAGGTAAAAGAACTGAGCTCCAAAAAGAGGTTTAGTGAGTAGGTTAGCTACCTGAACCCGAGTTGGGACATGTCAAACTTCAATGGCTTTGGAGAGGACTTTGTCTCGAATAAAATGCACATCTAGTTCAATGTGTTTAGTATGGGCATGAGAGACTGGATTTGAGACAATGAAGGTTGCACCCTAATTATCACACCAAATGATATGTGTAGTGAGAGAGGAAAGCTTCATTTCAGAAATAAGTGACTGAATCTGGAAGATTTCTGCATTAGCATGGGCTAAGGCCTGGTCTTCACTCTCAGTGCTGGATCTGGCAACAACATGTTGCTTCTTGGAAGATCAGGGGATCAAGCTAGGGCCTAGAAAGATGGCATAGCTACTGGTAGTCGTGGCGCGTGCGCGGCGGAAGCGTAAATGCGCGTGGCCTTATAAAAAAATAAACTTTTAATAAAAATCAAATATTTTAATAAAATAAAACTTGCGCAACACCACAATAACCAAATAAAAACTTTTTTGAAAATTCTTTTTCTATCAATCAGAATCCATTATATATTTATAAGTTAAATCTACAACATACAAGGTTAGGAATCATATACATCTTGTAGTCTATATCAAGTGTCCTTGTAAAAACCGATCGATCCTCCATTCTCACGAAATCGTTCCAACAATCAGTAGACTCTGAAATCCATACAAGGATTTTTCAAGTCAATCCCCAACGCATTAGGACGTGTGTGGGTACGTAGAATATTATAAGACATTTTTTTGTCTCTAGATGTTCTCAACACATGAGATCTAAAGATTTACTTAAAATGACTTTAGTGAGACGATTCTCTAAAAAAATGTGATGATTATTCTTATAGAGATTTGATTAATATTTAATCATAGAAGAAAATATGTCTGACATCAATCGTGTTCTCAATTCAACTCTTGATTGACGAACTGATGATCTGATCAACTGATTCTCTCCTCTACTTTCAACAACTTAGGCCATTAGAATAACATATGTATATATTCTAGATAATGGCGTATCGTATATTTAGGGATAAACTGAAATAATATTTAACTGTAAAATTATTAATTGCAGTGAGACTCACTGCAATTATGCACAACTGTAGTGTCACATGGCACTGCAGTGTGCCGTGAGCCAGCATAGTGTCGTGCCTAGCAGCACCATTGTAGTGCCATGTCACACTACAGTGTTGCACATTCACTACTGTAGTGTCATGTGACACCATAGTAGTCAATGTCAATTTCTGATACCCTATCAGTGATTGACACGTGCTAATTATTGTGAATTAAATATTTATTTTAATCAGATAATTATCTAGATATCAGTTAATTCAAAATTAACATATATAATTTTCCTATCAACTAACTTATCTATTATTTCACAAATAACAGATTTAGTTGATTTAAATTATTATCTAATAATAATTTAATTATCTACACAAATTAGATATTTTGTCTTACTTATCGACAATAAAAAAATTGATGTTATATATATATATATAATTTCCAAAAATTATATTTAAATATATAAATAATTTAATTAATTAATTAATCACACATAATTATTTCATAATTATGTACTTGCCTCAGAATAAAAATTCTTTTTACAAGTCAGTCCTTTTCTCATGTCCTGAAATACTCACACCCTAGACACTGTAATATAGAGATGACTTGAGGATCATGGACTATAATCCTAAGCTCCAATAAATCATATTATTAGTAAAACTCTTTAATTAAATAATCTTATTTATTAATTTCATTATTAGTTCACTATAAATATTGAATTGCACTCTTAGAGATTATAGAATGCATTTACAGAGTATTCTCATGTAGTCCACTGACATAATCATTTCATATAGTTTTGTCCTCCAATTATTGGTTCGTAAATTAGAACTGATCAGAAAATTACCTCTTGATTCTTAAGTACCATTAATCCACTAGTGAATGGCTAATTTATAATCTTATTATAAATTTGAGCTCAATAACCATTCAATTCTAGAATTAACACTTAAGAGAACCAATATACGATCCGTTAGGAAAGCTTAGATTCCAAATCTTGTAAGATCATGTCCTCAGTCATCCACGTCATTGAATCTCCAAAACAAAAGTCACTAGTCTGATTAATAAACAGACCTTAACGAGTGAATCAAAAGATCCAATAGACATGCATAGCAGTTCATGACTACTCAGGATGCAGACTGATCTACATATGATCATCGAATTGATGTGTATTATATCTTTATGATAAATGGCACGTTAATAAATATATTAATTCACATCGGTCATGTCATATATAATCTTATTATATAAAGTACATTCACTAATATGTCTATCCATATCAATGATCCAGATCTAGATCACACGTATTCATAATGCCTAGTAAATCATACTAGCAACCATTCATTAAAGATTCCATAATTTAATATGTTGCTGACAATTTTATTCATTATATATGATCTTAATCATCTCGTATTAATACAATATCATTGTCTCATTAATAAATATGGAATCTTCAAATATTTATATAAATTATTCAACAATAATTTAAAAGAACAATTATAAGAAAAATGTAATCCTCTTTAAATTTCATATCAAAATGTCAACACACATGCTTTGAGGGCACAACCCCCAACACTTACAGGTTTCAAGCTGGGCTAGTGGCCAAAGGATTCCACCAAACTCCTGGCCTTGACTTCTTTCTTAGAGACCTTCAGTCCAGTAGCTAGACCTATCACTATAAGAATAATTCTTGTTCTAACTCTCATTATACAGTGGCCTTTGCGACAGCTTGATGTCAATGATGTCTTCCTACATGGAAGTATCTTAGAAAGGGTTTACATGCAACAGTCTACATGTTTCATTGACTCCTAATACCCAAATCATGCGTATGTCCTACACAAAACTCTTTATGGCCTTAAGGAGGTGCTCCCAGGACCTGGTATGACAAGCCCATAGTGACATTTCTTTAAAGATGGTTCAGTGCCTCCACGTCAGATACCTCCCACGTCATGCTACATCAACCTACTAGAACTGTTTTCTTCCGATGTATTCCAATTGTCGCGTGTCAATCACTGATAAGGTATCAGAAATTGACATGCACTATTGTGGTGTCACGCGGCACTACAGTGTGATTGTGAAACATTGTAGTGTCACATGGCACTGAAGTGGTGCCGTGAGGCACTGTGCTGGCTCACGGCACACTCAGTGTCATGTGGCACCACAATTGATAATTTTATAATTAAATATTATTTCAATTTATTCCTAAAAAATGATACGTCATTATCTAGAATATATATAGATATTATTCTAATAGCCTAAGTTGTTGAAAGTTGTGGAGAGAAACAGTTGATCAGATCATCAGTTCGTCAATCAAGAGTTGAATTGAGAACATGATTAGTGTCAGAGAGATTTTCTTCTGTGATTAAACGTTAATCAAATATCTAAAAAAATACATCACGTTACTTTAGAGAATCGTCTCACTAAAATCATTCTCAATAAATCTCTAGATCTCATGTTTTGAGAACATCTAGAGGCAGAAAAAATGTCTTGTAATAATCTATATGCCCACACACGTCCTAGTGCGTTGAGGACTGACTTGGAAGATTTTAGTGTGGATCTCGGAGTCTACTAATCATTGGAACGATTTCGTGAGAACGGAGGATCGATCAGTTTTTGCAAGGACACTTGATATAGACTACAAGAGATATATGATTCATAACCTTGTATGTTGTAGATTTAACTTATAAATATATAATCGATCATGACTGACTGAAAAAGAGTTTTCAATAAAAAAATTTATTTAGTTATCGTGGCGTTGCGCAAGTTATTTTTATTAAAAGATTCGATTTTTATTAAAAGTTTATTTTTTTAAAAGGCTACGCGCCTTCACGCTTCTGCCGCGCACGCGCCGCAATGACCAGCAAGTGGTATCAGAACGGTCTTTATATATTTATATGTTAAATGTTATGTGGGCTTTCTTGTATTATTCATATAATATGAGATATGTATGATGATGGATGGTTATGTTTTTTGAATGTATGGAAAATCATGGATCGTTAATTGTATGGTGACTATTGGGTTAGGCTTTATTTTAATTTTTCTTAGATCTTTTGTAAGCCGAATTGAGGGGTAGAATTTTTGTAATTTTAAATGAAGTCATGAAATATGAAATGATGGGTTACACTCACAAAGTCATAATTAGGCTTTCATGTAGATAGTTTTTACTTGACCAAACAAGCGATACATTATTGTTAAAAGAGAAAATATGAGATATTTTAAGTTTTAATTAGTAAGGATGAGAATGTCTCATTGACTGTCTAAGATTAATCTGACCGACCCTAAGGGGGAACATTAATCTTTGGGTTGTTTTATCGTGATTAGTAAATGCTAAATTTATGTGTTTGTTATGATTGCATTCATGCATCACGTTTACTTTTCAAATTGCTATGATTGCATTCATGCATCACATTTACGTTTCAAATTCTAGATATTTATCAATTATATTGAATCATGTATGTTTTAAATTTCAGTTATCAATATTATGTCTACTATGGGCAACCATATTACTGCTTTACTCGCTCTTAAGAAATTGAATGGTGATAATTCTGTACGTTGGAAATCAAATATGAACTTAATGCGTGAGAACCATAAGTTCGTTCTTACTAGGGAATGTCCTGAGGCGCCCGATACTAACGCCCCTAAGAATGTTAGGGGCAAATATGATACTTGGATCATATCGAACAACAAGGTAAAGTGCTACATGCTTGTGAGCATGAATGATGTTCTGAGAACCAAGCATGAAAGCATGGAGACTGCCTATGAGATTATATGACAACTAAGATGAGGAAGGGTACTTCTGTTCAAGGACATGTTTTGAACATGATCAACATAATGCACGAGGCAGAAGTATATGGGGCGACCATTGATGAGCGGACTCAAGTTAGCATCATACTAGAATTGCTCACACTAGTTTTTCTGCGTTCACGACCAACTATTTTATGAACAAGTTACAATTTAACATCACCCAATTGTTGAATGAACTGTAGACTTTTGAGTCAGTCAACCTTAGAATGACCAAATAGGGTGAGACAAATGTTGTTGAGCAAAAGCCTTCTTCCAATATTATTAAGAACAAGAAAAGGAAGAAGAACAATGGTAAGGACAAGAGTAAGAACAAAAGAGTAAAGAAAGCCAAGAAGAACGAGAAAGACAACAAGCCCAAAGGAAAGTGTTTTCAAGTATCTCTATGAGCTAAAAAAGAAAGGTAAATATGATTTACTTGTACTTGAAGCTTGTTTAGTGGAATGTTATTTTTCATCCTAGATACTTGATTTAGGAGTCACTAACCATGTATGTTCTTCTTTGCAGATGCTTGATTAGTGAAGGGAGCTGACTGATGGCGAGGTCATTTTGAGAGTTGGTAGTGGTGCGCTCGTGCCACCTAAAGCATTAGGGACAGTCCGTTTACTTTTTGGATATAATTATTTAGTTTTGAATGATGTTTATTATATTCCTAGATTTTCAAGAACTTTGATTTCTCTTTTTTTTTTGCAAGAACAGTGATTCAAAATTTCTTTTATTAATAAAGAGTTTATTATTTCTAAGAATGAATTCGATATTTGACATGCTAAAGTTATAAACGGACTGTACATACTTAAACCGACTGAACGCACGTTAAATGATTTTGAATTATTTAAAGTAGCAAAACCTAAAAAAACAAACAATAAAGAGTTTCTCATGATCATGATAACACATATATTTGGCATCTTAAGTTGGGACATATTAATCTTGATAGGTTAAATGGGTTAACAAAACAAGGTGCTTTGAAAGAACTAAAAGTTGTAACTCTTCATATTTGTGAATCATGTCTAGAGGATAAAATGACCAAGAGACCTTTCTCTGGAAAGGGCCAAAAAGCCTAGGAACCACTTAAACTAGTACATAGTGATGTCTGTGCACCGATCAATGTACAAGCTAGAGGTGGGTATGAGTATTTTGTCACTTTTATTGACGACTACTCAAGATATGGTTATAGTTACCTAATGCATCCAAAGTATAAAACTTTTTGAAAGTTTAAAGACTTCAAGGCTGAAGCTAAAAAAATAATTAGGTAAATCATTAAAAACACTTCGATCCAATCGAGGTGGTGAATACTTGGATTTGGAATTCAAGGATTATTTGCTGGAGTATGGAATCCTATCCCAACTCATAGCACGTGGAACACCATAGCAAAAATGGTGTTACAGAGACGAGAAACTGAACATTATTGGATATGGTTAAGTCGATGTTAAGCTACTCATCATTGTCACTTACATTTTTTGGGATATGCACTGCACACGGCAACTTATATTTTGAATGTACTACCCTCTAAGTATGTGAGCAAGACTCCTTTAGATTTATGGAATGGCTCCAATCCTAGTTTGCGTCACTTCTGTATATGTGGGTGTCCAGCTCACATTCTTAGACCCAAGACAGAAAGTTAGGCTCAAATTCTGAGGTATGCACATTCGTTCGCTATTCTCGAGAGACTAGAGGTGGGTACTTTTATAGTCACAATGATCAAAAGGTGTTTGTGTCGACAAATACAACATTTCTTAAACATTACTATATGCAAAACTACAAATCTTGTAGCAAAGTAGTTCTCGAGGAATTAGCGACTGATGAGATCAGGCCACATTCAATTTCTACTAATAAACAACAAACCATGGAAACCACAGTTCCTGCAAAGGAAACCGGTGCAACATTGTAGTGGGTGGGTTGGGAGACAACTAGTTCACCACGAACTAGAGGCACATGTCCTAGTGTCATACACTAATAAGGACGATCAATTATCTTATGAAGAAGAAATGAATGATCATGAAAAGGAAAAATGGCAAGATGCCATGAAGATGTCAGGACCATTGGATGTAAATAGATCTTCAAGAAGAAAAGAGGTCCAAAGGCTATACACAAAGGGAGGGAGTCGATTATGAAGAGTCATTCTCCCATGTGGCCATGTTAAAATCCATTCGTATCATTTTGTCCGCCGCTAGTTTTGACTATGTGATATGCCAAATGGATGTCAAGATAGTTTTTCCAAATGGCTTTATTGAAGAAAGCATCTATATGATGCAACCATAAGGGTTCATACAAAATGGGCAAAACTAGATCAAAAAGTATGCAAGTTGCTTAAATTCATTTATGGTTAAAGCAAGCATCTAGATCTTGGAATCTTGCCTTTGATGAGATTACAAAGTCATATGGCTTCGAGCAAAATATTGACGAAGCCTATGTTTATAGATACACCAAAGATAAGATATTGTTTTCTTAGTTCTTTATGTTGATGATATTCTACTCATTGTGAATGATGTAGAAACTTTGTCAGAGGTAAGGAAGTGGTTAGCTGAGAAATTTCAAATGAAAGATTTAGGAGAGCGAGCTATGTTCTAGGCATCCAAATCCTAAGAGATAGAAAAAATAAGTTCTTGACACTTTCTCAGGTATCTTATATTGATAAGGTGCTGGAGAGATTCTCTATGGAGAATTACAAGAAAGGTTAACAACCGAGCAGACATGGAATTGTCCTCTCCAAGGAACAATGCCCTAAGGCATCTTAGGAGGAAAAGGATATGAGAAATGTTCTCTATGCTTTAGTAGTTGGAAGTCTCATGTATGTCATGTTGTGTACGAGACCGGACATCTGTTATGTAGTGGGAATTGTCAGTCATTATTAATCAAATCCAGGTTTGGAACACTGGATTGCAGTAAAGCACATTCTCAAGTATCTTAGGACAATAAGAAACTACATGCTTGTTTATTCAGGTGGAGACATGAACCTCACTGGATATACTGATTCTAATTTTTAATCAGACAGAGACAGTCGAAAGTCAACATCTAGATCAGTATTCACCCTAGGTGGAGGAGCTGTGGTCTGGAGAAGTATTAAACAATCCAACATTGTAAATTCCACTATGACACCGAATATATAGTGGTCGGTGAAGCTACGAAAGAGGCGGTACGGCTCAGAATGTTCTATTATGATCAGGAAGTAGTTCTAGATATGGACAAGCCACTGATCCTTGTACTATGATAACAGTGAGACGGTAGCAAATTTCAAGGAACTGAGGAGTCACAAGAGGGGCAAGCACATAGAGAGTAAATATCATCTTGAAAGAGAGATCGTGCATCAAGGGGATGTGACTGTTATGAAAAGAGCATTGGAACAGAACTTGGCAGATCCTTATACAAAGTCACTTCCTGCAAAGTCATTTAAAGGTCACGTGTGCAACATGGGATTAAAAGAAATGCCACATTTGCTTTGGGGAAAGTGGGAAATTGTTGAAGGTTATGCCTTCAAAGCATGTGTATTGAATTTTGATATGAAATTTAAAGAGGATTATATTTTTCTTATAATTATTCTTTTTAATTATTGTTGAATAATTTATATAAATATCAAAAAATTCCATATTTTTTAATGAGACTATGCTCTTGTATTAGTACGAGAGGATTAATATCATAGGTAATGAATAAAATTGTCAGCAACATATTAAAGTATGGAATCTTTAATGAATGGTTGCTAGTACAGTTCACTAAGCATTATGAATCGTGTGATCTAGATTCAGATCATTGATGTGGATAGACATCTTAGTGAAAATACTTTATATAATAAGATTATATATGACAGGACTTATGTAAATTAATATCTTTATTAAGTACCGTTTATTATAAAGATTCAATACACATAAATTCGATGATCATATAAAGATCAGTCTGAATCTTGAGTAGTCATGAACTCCTATGCATGTCTATTAGATCTTTTGATTCACTCGTTAAGGTCTGTTTAGTAATCAATTAGTGACTTTTATTTTGGAGATTCGGTGATGTGGATGGTTGGGGACATGATCTTACAAGATTCGAAATCTAAGTTTTCCTAATGGATCGTATATTGGTTCTATTAGGTGTTAATTCTAGAACTGAATGGTTATTGAGCTCAAATTTATAGTAAGATCATAAATTAGATATTCACTAGTCGATTAATGGTACTTAAAGATCAAGAGGTAATTAGAAGGGTAAAATAATAATTTTGACCCGTTCTAATTTATGAACTAATAATTGGAGGACATAAAGAACTACATGAAATGATTATGCCAGTGGACTACATGAGAATACTCTGTAAATATATTCTATAATCTCTAAGTGTGCAATTTCATATTTATAGTGGAGTAATAATATAATTAATAAATGAGATTATTTAATTAAAGAGTTTCATTAATAATCTAGTTTATTGGAGCTTAGAATTATAGGTTCATGATTCCCAAGTCACTTCTATACTACGCTGTCTAGGGTGTGAGTATTTCAGGACATGAGAAAAGGACTAACTTGCAAAGAAATTTTTATTCTAGGGCAAGTACATAATTATGAGATAATTATGTGTGATTTATTCATTAAGAATTAATTAATTAAATTATTTAAATATTTAAATATAATTTTTAGAAATTATATATATATATAAATAATTATCGATTTTTTTAATTATCGATAAGTGAGACAAAATATCTAATTCATGAAATTAGATAATTAAATTAGTATTAGATAATAATTTAAATCAATTAAATCTATTATTTGTGAAATAACAGATAAGTTAGTTGATATGAAAATCAGATATGTTAGTTTTAAATTAACTGATATGTACATAATTATTTGATTAAAATATATATTTAATTCACAATAATTATCACGTGTCAGTCACTGATAGGGTATCAAAAATTGACATGGACTAATGTTGTGCCATGTGGCACTACTGTGGTGTCGTGAGGCACTGTGCTGGCTCACGGCACACTACAGTGCCATGTGGCACTATAGTTGTGCACACTTGCAATAGGTCCCACTACAATTGATAATTTTATAATTAAATATTATTCCAGTTTATCCCTAAAAATATGATACGCCATTATTTAGAATATATACATATATTATTCTAATGGCATATGTTGTTGAAAGTATATGAGAGAATCAGTTGATCAAATCATCAGTTCGTTAATCAAGAGTCGAACTGAGAAAACGATTGGTATCAGAGAGATTTTTTTCTATGATTAAACATTAATCAAATTTCTAAAAGAATAAGCATCACGTTCTTTTAGAGAATCATCTCACTAAAGTCATTCCTTGTAAATCTCTAGATCTCATGTGTTGAGAACATCTAGAGTCAAAAGTTTCTTGTAATATTCTGTGTGCCCACACACGTCTTAGTGTGTTGAGGATTGAGTTGGAAGATCTTGGTGTGGATCTCGGAGTCTACTGATCGTTGAATGATTTTGTGGAAATAGAGGATCTATCAATTTTTGCAAGGACACTTGATATAGACTACAAGAGGTATATTATTCCTAACCTTGTATGTTGTAGATTTAACTTATAAATATATAATGGATCATGAATGATTGAAAAAGAGTTTTCAATGAAAGTTTTTATTTCGTTGTCTTGGCGTTGCACAAGTTTTATTTTATTAAAAGATTCAATTTTATTAAAAGTTTTAACTTTTTTAAAGGCCACGAGCCTTCACACTTCCGCCGTGACGACCAGCAATAAGTTGATCCATTAGGGAGGGCTTGAGCTTGTAGACCCATTTATTGCCAATGATTCTCATGTGTGGCTAAAGAGGTACTAGAGACCAAGTTTTATTAAGCATAAGGGCCTTATATTCAATTAATATGGAAGAGTGCCATTATGGATGTGCCAAGAATGCCTTGATTGACAGAGGAACAATATGTAAGAGAGTTGATGAGTGGTGAGGTCAGTTTTGGGCTTGAACACATCAGCTTTGGACCTGGTAACCATGTAGTGTATGAGGGTTGAGCAGGCAGAGTTAGTAGAGCATGCAGAAGTGGAGAAAATACCATGTGTCAAAGGAAAATAACATTCTTCAAACATTACATTAATAGCTATATAGACCTTGCCAGATGAGTGTAAATATAAGTACCTTTATGAAGAGGAGAATAGCCCAAGAAAACATAAAGGGAGGATTTGTAGTCAAGTTTGTGCCTGTTATAAGGCCTTAAGTGTGGAAACAAGCACTCCTAAACACTTTGAGGAAGGAATAGTTAGGTGATTTGTGAAGAAATGCTTGATAAGTTGAGAGATTGGAGAGAACGGGAGTGGGGAGCTTATTTATAAGATAGGCAACTGCTTGAAAGGAAAACCACCAGTAGTGAAGTGGCGTAGAGGCTAGAGAGAGGAGTGTGAGACCAGTCTTAACAATGTGTATATGCTTCCTCTCATCTACACCATTTTGGTGATGTGTATGAGGACATGGGTGCCTCAAAAGAACCTTACATGACTCTAAGAATGATGTAAAAGATATGTACTCACCCTCCAATCAGATTGGACGTTCTTGATTTGACTGTCAAACTGAGTTTCTACAAGCCTTTGAAAGATTCTGAACACACAAATAGCTTCAGACTTGAGCTTAAGGGGATATATCTAGGTAAAATGAGTGTGATCATCAATGAAGTGGATATAATATTTGTAGCCATAAGAAGAAATGGATGCAGGGTCTCAGATGTCAGTGTGGATGAGCTCAAAGGATTTGGACTTTCTGGATGATAAGGGAGGGTGATGAAGTCTGTGACTCTTACTTTACTAATAAGCATGGCAGATAGGAGTGTGATTTCTATTGTGAGGGAGTTTCAGGAGAGTTGAGATGGTATTTATGACTTAGTAAGAGGGATGGCCAAGTTTCTGATGCCATAGAGTAGTGTTATTCAACTTAGAGTATACACAGTGCTTGAGTCAGTTATTGGTGAAGTAGAAGTAGAAAGAGTGCTAGGAAAAAGAGAGTTATATTCATTATCACAGATTGTTACATTCTCTGAGTTGTTATACAACTTACTGGAAAATGAGAAGTCCACTTCAGTGTAGTAGAAAAACCTAGATGGATATTGGAATGAAAGATACTAGGTTTGATAGACTTAGCCCTACTGACGGAAAAAGCATAAACAT
>QANY01012000.1:1006894-1019450 GCA_003255025.1 Datisca glomerata | reverse complement strand
CACACTCAAAAAATAAGAATAATAAGAGAGAGAGAGTGTGAGAGAGTGAATTCTTAAGAACAATTGTAAATCGCTTGAGTTTGTATTGAATGAATTACTTTACAACTGACATCTATTTATAGGTTTTTGGTTAGTTACAAGATTTAGTTAAATCCCCCTAAACCCGATGAATCAACAGTATACATCTCATATATTAAGCTTATCACATCAGACTAAATTTATCTAATCTAACCACTGCTCAAATTTAAATCGTCAGATGAGACATGATGGGATCAACAGTTTAAAGAGATTTTTCACTTGGCTCCTCCCACTATAAATTCGTTGTGATTGCTTATCTGGCTTTTCTGATTTTTACCTGTAAACAGTTTACAAAAAGCACTGTAATTGCGTCTGTTTAAAAAAGTCACAATAGAATAATCTTATAGCGGTGGTGCTTAAAAATTCAATCCCAAGAAGAGAGCAACACCTAAGTTCTGGTGGGAAAATATGAATTGCATGGGTTTTGATTCATTTTGAGGTACTATTTGATGCTCAATTTCAATTGGGACTCAAATCTTATTTTTTAGGGTCATGAGGGATTTATAATCTTCTATATGAGAATTTTGAACTGGTATATTCATGTGGTCAAAATGATATTAGTGTGAATGAGAAATTGATATTTAAAGTAGACTCGTATAGAAATGAATTGATTAAATTGGACAATTAAATCGAGCATACTAATTTCTCAAATCAGTATGAAAATCTATGAAAATCGACTTTGAAGAATTTATTCTAATTAATTTCTGAATTTAGGTTAAAATATTAAATTTGATAGACTTGATAATAAAGCATAATTACCAAGATTAGAAGTTTATTGTCATTTGTCATTATTTTTAAATCTCAAAAATAACAAGGAGGAACCCTTTGTCCTCATGAGCAAAAGTCCGACTTCAGTGGTGGTCTTTGGAAGCCGATATGACACGTAGAGCATAGGAATGAGCTACGTGGATTTCTTAAAACTGCTTGGATCCGTTTCAAACTAACGGACCTCTCTCTCCTCTCTCTTTCACAGGAACGACGGAAATGTATCGGGCGGCGGCGAAGCAGCTGTTCGTTGGTGCAACCCTGGGCAGGAACGGAACCTCCCATATCAGATTCCGGCCTCGTCCGACATTCATTCACAACATTCTCTTTTCGAATGCTCCGAATTCTCAACCACTTACTGATAATCAAATCCCTAGTGAACCTCTGCATCCAGAAACTCATGATTATTCAGATTCTAAGTTTTCGCCATCGTCTTCAAGTCGGTCAACATCATCAGCGACTGACGAATCTCAACGCCATGATAGCCGGAAACCCAGAGTGGAATACCAAGTGGAGCAAGCTCGAGTTCTTCAGGCTTCGTTAGCCCATGTGGTATATCTAAGATTTTGAAATTTTATTGATAAATTTGATTCTTGAATATTGGTATTCCTTCATATTCAATTAAGTGATTATGATAAGCGTTCCAACTGTGAATTTGAAATTATGATTTTCGTGGAGTAATGCAGATAAAGTTAGGATGGACGGAAGCAGCCATAATAGCGGGCGCAAGGGATGTTGGTGTCTCTGCTTCTATAGTTGGGTCTTTCCCAAGGAAAGAAGCTGCTCTAGTTGAAGTAAGTCCAGTTACTAATACGCTTTACTCCTCGCTCCTAACACATCTTTCATTACCACTATTGATTAAACTGCAGTAGATTACTGTTTTTTCAAGGTTGATTTTGTAAAGCTCTTGGCCGAAGATATGGAAATCCATCATAAAAGTTTATAATGTGGTTTTCCTATCATTAATTAATGCAAACAACCTCACTTGATCGCTTATCAGGGTTGGCACTATTTCAACCTGTAATCCATGGGATGTTAGTATCTTAGCACATGGGATCACTATACTTCTGTTGGTAGTTAAAATAGATTTTTCCTGTCATTTTGCAATCTAGCCTTAAGGCTCTGATCATGCAAATTCGTCTGAGAAGATTCATTGATAATGTGGTCAGCTTAGAGAGGTTCACTTTCTTTGCATAGAATAGATGCATGAAAATAGTTGGGTGGATATGAATTATTTCGGTTTTACTTGTCAGTTTTTCATGGAAGGCTGCTTGCAAAGGCTTATTGATAGGATAGACTTGGAAGAGGACTTAAAGAATATAATTCCTAGTGAACGCATTACGAAGCTTGTTAGGATTCGCCTGGAAATGCAAGCTCCCTTCATATCAAAATGGCCTCAAGCCCTTAGCATCCAGGTATGATTAGCTCTCCCCTTAAACCTTCTCCTTCTGTTGATCCTTGATATTGATACATTAAGGGAGCCGAATCATAATCTCTAGCTGTAATGATATAACTTAACAGGCACAACCATCGAATCTCCCAACCAGCTTTAAGCAGCGGGCAGAGCTTGTTGATGAGATATGGCATGCAGCAGGGAGTGACACCTCTGACGTAGATTGGTATGTGAAGCGCACCATTCTTGGAGGAATATACTCAACAACAGAGATATATATGTTGACCGATAGTTCACCAGGTGTATTTCTTGACTTGTACTCCTATTCAACCTTAGATTTTAGGCATTCGTGTTCTCTGCCCGCTTTAAACTCGTTTAATCTGGTTGTTGTAAGTTCCGTTTGAGTTAATATTATGATTCTTGGGTCAATTCCAATCTGCTCATGATTTTTTTATTGCACTATTTATGATAGATAAATAACGTTTCAGTTGGTTGGTTTCTATTCTTTGACAGATTTTCAGGACACATGGGTTTTCTTGGACAATCGTGTTAAAGATGCTTTTGATTTGAAGAAAACTGTTCAAGAGGTAGGCTAGTCTCTCCCTGTCTACCTCATTGTATCCCTGTTTAATTTTATATCTTGAACAAGTTGGGTCAATAGCTTACTCAGGTGGATGTCGATTCAAGTGAACATACCCTTGTAGTTTATGGAAAAATTTCCGGTACATGCAGGTACCTCAAATGTGTAAGATACCTTAAATATGTAGTTAGGTGTCTCAAATGAGCTGAACAGTAATGTACCTCAAATGTGTTGTATATATCTCAAAAGGCTATGAAAATACTTCTATTGTAATTTAGTTTTTGGATGCTTTTAAGGTTCGGACTCTTTCACACCCTTAACTAAGGTAAGCTTCTACAGGCGAAGTATTTGGCAGAAGCTGTTGGTGCTGGTATGGGGAGCTCACTGCAGGGGTTTGTGAAGAGAGTTTTCCAAGTATGAACATCCTCGCCTGGCTGTTCAGATGACCTCTATTGCAATGCACTGCCTTCAAGCCACTTTCTGGTCCATGATAAACAAGTCATGCTTCAATTACCTTATTGCATTTGATGATGGAGCCTTGAAGGGGATGCGGTTTGCATCACGTATTCCATAATAAAAAGAGCAAATGTGCTCACTATTTTTTTTCCTTTTCTTAGTGGAATGGTACATTTGAACTTAGCATTGTTTGTACAGAATGTTTGACTTTATGTGATACTATGAAGTATGATGGGCCATAGTTAAGGCCTTTTAAATGGTAACAAGTGATTGTTGAGTACTACTCGCGTCGCTTTATTATGAAGAAATCATCTTTACGAAGAAATCATCTTTTTAAATTACGATGTTTACTAGAAATAATTGTAATTGTCTTTTGTATTTTTACTAGGAATTAAACACATTCCCTAGTCCTGATGCTTACTAAAAAATCTCTCTTATTTTCATTCGATATTCTTTTTAAAACTTTGAACAACTTTGATATGACAGACGGTGTAGTGTTGGAGTTTTTAGAGTAAATGGATCGTTGCACGTGCAGTTCACCTTTTAGAGGTCATAATTTTTTATTCAGGTTAATTCACGGGGTCCGTAAAATATCAAATCGAAACTCGTTCAGATTTTTACGTGTTTAACATGGTTTAGTTGATACGACTCAGTTTTAGGCCCAAAAAAGGTCATTTTAGGTATTTTTCGGAGGCTCAGAAGTTGTTTTCGCAAGTCTTGGTTATTTTCATAATTTTCCCTTTCTTTAATTTTCAAGGTTTCAGGAACAATTTAAATTCGTATTGTTTGATTAGTTTTGCGACAGTTTTTGAATAATATTGTTGGAGACGTTTTCTCTATAATTTCAATTTTCGGTATTTTGTGATTTATTAAAATTGTTGCCTAAATCCTAGTAATTTCAAAATTCAACAGATTTTAGAAGAGCGAATTACTGATAATCGTACGGGATTAACGGTATTTGATATTGTTAAGTTTTTTTTTTAAGTTTGAAGTTACATCAGACGGTCCACGTTACCTATACTGCTATCTACTACAGTCACGAAAGAATGACAGACAATCCTAGTTTCGAGGCGGCGAGCCTGACTAGAAGAGGTTCATTAAGCTATGTTGCTTTGCTACCAAAACTCATCACTCTCCGATATTGTGAATTTGTGAGGTAATTGGTCAAGGTTGAAGGAGGAGAAAAATGGGTTGTGCTCCTGCATCAGAAATTGTAGCGAAACTGGATCTGAAGCCTCACCCAGAAGGTGGATTTTTCTCTGAAACTTTCAGAGACACTTCCGTTATCCTCTCCACATCTCACCTTCCTCCCGAATGTAAGTTTTTCCTTGTTCTCTCCCCCCTATCTATTCTGTCTTCTTTGTTAATTGTTTGGTTCTTATTGATCTGAATGATTTGTTTTCTGTATCGTTTGTCGACAGACAAGGTAGATCGGCCTGTCAGCACTAGTATATACTTCTTGCTTCCGTCTGGGAATGTATCACTACTTCATCGTATCCCATGTGCTGAAACTTGGCATTTTTACTTGGGCGAACCTATTACGGTATGTTAGCTAACTTAGGTTCCTCGATCCTTTTCTACTTAGTGAAAATTTAAATGGTATCGATTAGTAGTTTGGAATGTGAATCAGCTTTACATTTCCGTAATTGCGACTAATAAGATGCTAGATACTGATTCCTCTTTCACCATTTTTTGATTTATTTGGAGATTTGATCCAATTACGAAACGAAATCCTTGCGTTTCTGTCCTGATTACCATCATCATCATCATCTCTCAGTTGAACTTTCCTAGTAGCAATTACAACTAGTATACACGACATGTACAAAGCATTAGTTCCTCGTCTGTGTTTTCTGAATTTTCCCTCCATTACCGTATGAGTTCTATATATATATCTCTCCCTCTAATCTAAAATCAATTTCCCTCCCCTACAATGCTCTGTATTTTTGCTTTTTCAGGTACTTGAGTTGACTGAGAAGGATGGTGAGGTGAAAACGACCTGTATTGGCCCCAATCTAATCGAAGATAATCAGTTACCACAATACACAGTACCTCCAAATGTATGGTTTGGTGCATTTCCAACCAAGGACATGATCATATCTTCTGATGGAACTACAGTGGTCAAAGCTCTTTCAAGGGATCCAGAGAAACACTACTCTCTTGTAGGATGCACCTGTGCTCCTCCTTTCCAGTTTCAAGACTTCGAGCTTGCCAACCGTTCTGACCTTCTTTCGAGCTTTCCCGGTAGGGAGGCTCTCATCTCTTTGCTCACCCCGGACACCTGATTCACTCAAGGTCACTCAAGTTCACTCAAGTCAAGGTCTGTTTTGTGTAATTAGCCCTTATCTGTCAATTAACTTTTTAAGAGTCGGTATTTTGGACATCTCTGAAACGACTGCGTTTTAGTCCTCATAAAGTGTAAATTCAGATCCAAAACGAACCAGGATTTCGTTAATCGGCTATTTCTGTACACTCTTTGATGTGCATGAATATATGTTACTTTATCTACTCTTCCCTAAGCATATGGATACAAGTATACAACTAATAAATGTAAAATAAGCAACAAATGTACATGTATCATGTATGTACCTTTACAACGCAAGAAGGCGATGAAAGACATTAAATTCCGAAACCTTATCTGTAGATGCGAAGCTCATAACACAGTCACCCTATCCCAAACGAAACAGACAGAAGTGTTCCCCGATACTATATGTTTGTGAGAAATAGTCACCATGATGTATGCAGGATGCCAATTCTTCCAATTAACCTTCATACTTTTCAAAGATGGTGTACTTCAGAAATGAATAATATTGTGTTTTCAAGTATTAAGAGGCCTTCTTCACGTATTACTCCCAATCTTGCAGCTGCCTTATCAAGATGGGCAACTTAGATCGAATAAGGAACTCTTTTGAGCATGGCGTTTACCATCTCTAGTAACTGCAGCCTGATGTAGTAAACTTTTACCAACGTATTCAGAGGAAGTAGTCTTATGTTTTCACTTACATGGTGTTAAATTTGCGCATAAAGGATTTCATTCCATGTATCAGGAACGCCCGGCAGACACCAGTGAAGGCAATCTTGTACTCCTGCCCCTGCTTTTAAGCCGTACTTAGATATATGTCCTTCATCTCTAAGCTGGGAAAGAGCCGTTATATCCAAAAGCCTAACGTTTGTCCCCTTAACGGCACCTGCAGCACTTTCATCACTACATTTATCTTGCACCACTTCCTTTCCTATTGACATAGGGGTAGTATTGTCACAACTCCCTCCTGTATTCCACTCCCCACCAGAAAAATGCCTCGGAGAAATCGTCCGGTAGAAAGCTTTCAAGCCGGGATACTTCAGCAACTGTGAGTTCACCCAGTTAACAACACTATAAACTGTAAGATTTTTAGCATTCCAAATCATTGATGTCATTCGATCATCATTAGGCTTGCCCCCAACATACATTACCCATCGGTTAGCCTTGAGTTTTGCTCGGTTCCAGTGGTGCCCTGTGTTGAGAACCAGGACGTCAAGTTTGTGAATAAATTGGAGTAAGAAGGCGGGCGGGCGATCGAGGTGCATAGCGAAATTAATGTCTTGCTTTCTCTTGTCAATAGGCTCTAAATGGCAGAGGGTTGCTGACCAGTAGAAAAGGATTGTTGTGTTGGTGCTTGAAAACCGATATGCCCACCCGTTAGGGCGTGTATCGCCAGGTGCTAAAACTAGACCGTATTCCTCTCCCACGTCAATGACATCGTGCCTTTCCTTACCGGCCGTGATCATGCACATCAGGGATTGGAACTGCTGCCTTCCAAGTGAGTCTCCTACAAAAGCTAGAGTTTTTCCTTGCATCCTGAATGTAAACATAAACAAGTGAGTGGCATTTTGCAATAAATTCGATAAGAAAGGTATAAAAATGGCATCTTATAATGTGCAAATGTTTCAATGTATTGAATTACTCTTTTACTCTCTTAAAAGAACACAGATGTCACATGATCTCTTTTGCTCTCTTAACCACGTTAGGGTATCCCAATGAGCATAATAAAAACGCCAAGTGACATTCTTGCTCTCAAGCCTTTCTTTGGGCGATTATTTTTTTGTTGTTTTTTGGTCTATTTGGAGGGAGCAGAATTATGTGATTTTTGAAGGTTGAGAATTCTTGTTGTAAAGTTTTCTTCTTGTTTATCATTATGTCTTACATAATGGCAAAGGTGTTTTATTCTCAGGTTTTGATTGGAAAAAAACCTGGGTGGAATCCTTGCTCTTACTTCACTCGTATCCTAGGTCTTAGAGTCGTAAACTCCATTTGGGGCTTTTGTAATACACATCATCTTAATCGATAACAAAACGTCCGAGGCATTAAAACAATTTACACTAAATATAATAAACAAGATCTACCTGATACCATGCTGAAGTTTAGCTGACTGTATACACAATTAAGGTAATTAAGTAATACCTTCGCAAGAACTTAGAGCCTTCAAATTCTTCCATTTGACAGTTCTTTGGATGCCACTTAAGCTTCTCATAGGCAAAATCTGTGCGCTGAGTCAAACGGCAAGACCACATCCCTGATAGCCACTGCTTGCAGTCAAACCCTGAGTACAGAGGCTGCCTGTCATCTACAACCCATCTTCCTTTCGCATAATTGCAGACTGAAACAAACAATTAAGAAATATTCCTTAACTTCACCAAGGTTGTGACTTATCCATGAACTACATCAAATAATTATTTGACCAATTATACGTGATAGATAGACCATAGAAATTCAGAAAAAGAGACTGTCTGACAATAGAAAATTTTGAAAGATTTAATCCAGGAGGACCGATTTTGCCTATTCTTAAAGTTCAAGGAGTAATTATGCTAATTTCAAAGTTTGTTGGTGTAAGTTGCCAAAGAAAATTATAGTCTGGAAAGGAATATGTCTACCTTGATTGTTCATATCTGCTGAACCAAGCATTGATACTGATTCCAGACCCTGTTCGCCTTGTCTTGAATACTGTGCTTCTGTTTTCTGTACAAAATTTCTATCAACTTCATCAGTAGGCCATGTATGAGGTGGAAGAAAGCTACTAGCAAGTGGTGTTTTCTCCCATGCCCATATAAGAATAGTTGTGCACATTAACCCAATTGTTAACAGAGACATTTCTTTACCCCTCAGTCCATAATAACCTCCTTTCATTCTCCTACTCCTACATTGATGAATAAACCCAGAAATCGGTTAAAACAAAAACGAAATGAACATATCTTGTAGTTTTACATGAAAGTAACTTCATTTATTATGCAAATTAATGATCAAAACAAGAACTTCCCAACAAAGAAGACACTTGAAAATGGAATTTCCATGATTCACAACAGCAGATAAAAGGGTAAAAAAACTAAGTAAAAAATATAGGCCAACAGAAATGGGATCAAACCATTGAATTTTCAACCCAAATATAATAATGAATGAAAGAAATCTTATAAACTTATTCCACCGACAAATGGCTAAGAAAAGCCTTCTGAACCAACAGTCTTCGTTAAAAACACGAAATCTCGAGCGCAAACGAGCATAATAGCAGCGATATATACGAAACTTCGGAATCGTTCCGGAACAGAAAATGAAGAATGCAAATGAGACCAATTCTGGAAGAAGAAGAAGATGAGGGTCGAGGACAGAATGGGTTAATGGATAACAGAAGTAAAAAGACAGAGAAAATAGGTGGGTCGCACACAGCCAGACAACCTCCAGTAATTTGTGTAACGCTCGTGTGAGAGAGAGGCTCGGCGGATATAACGGATAAATACAGATGTAAAAAAGTAATATAAAAAAATATTAATTGATCAAATTTTAAATAAATAAATGATGTGATAATTATTTATACGTTATTCTATTAAATTATTTTAATGAATTATCAAAAATCAATTTATAAATTATTGACACATCACTTAATCACTTAAAACTTTGTCAATTATTTGATCTCTCTAAAATTATTCATAAGAAAATTCTACTCGGTATACTCACTCTCTAATTTTTTTTCTCTTGCTCAAATACTCAGGTTCATTCTCATGTAAAATTAATGGGCTCTCGTGAGGACGAGAGATAAGAATAAATCCGATCTCACGTCAAAAACATATTTCATCTTCTCGTAGTATTTTGTTTAGGTTGAATTAACTATTAGTCTCAATCATATACAGTAAGTTTAAGCTTCAGTCTTAATATATTGTGCGCTGCATATATGTTACAGGTGACTTGACAGTGCTATTTTCTCAATTTATAAAGTAGTTAATTAACTAACATTTTTTCTTAAAATAAAAGGTGGAAAGAGGTGAATAAAGGTATCTGATATTATAAATCAATTACCAAATAGCGTGATACAGTTTTGATTAATCTAAAGCTTAAATTTTGATGAAACGTTTCAAATATGAATATAAGTACAAAAGAGTTACTGGATACATAACATACGCCGATGTTATACGATATAGATAATGACTATACGATTACTTTGGCAAGTCTTGGTACATTTGGCAGTAAGGGTGTTACAAAAACTGATAAACCACTGTTCACAGAATGACTTGAATACTAACATTGGCTTGGTTGTTTTTTTTTTCTTTTCTAAAAACCGATTAAATCAGTTTGGTTTCAATTTAGTTATATCGTGAACCAAATCAAACCATACCAGTAAACAAGACGCAAAGTGAATAAGAATTATTTCATCCTCATGCATTTAAATTACGACCTACTCCACCCGCAACAAATAATTCTTTATTTTCATACTCAATTCTTGATTATTTGTTCTTAAATAAAATTAGTTATATAACAAATTTGAACATATATTTACGATGATGAATTTCTTTTCCAATATTAACTTAAAAGGGCAAGAAAATTTATCTACTAAACTCAAACCAAACTAATTAAAGAGTTGGTTTGATTTGTGTCCCTAGATCACGAAACTAACTATATTAGTTTGATTAAAAAAATCATCTAAGACAAAACCAGATTGTCCCATGAACACCCTTATGGCAACTACAAACCAGATTGTCCCAGAAGTCCGCTTCATATCATAAAAGATTAATATTAATTTCATTATTATAATTCACAATTACATGAAAATTCTAACCTGTTATGAAACACATGACAAAACAAAAGTGTGATTCTCATAACAAAATGTGTTGGGACACCCTGACCTTTTGCGCATGTACAACCTATAGGGCTAGTCACTACTCTCACAGGGCGAAAGTAAACTCCACAACCCAAAGCGGCGAAGAACAAATAGAATTTACCATAAAAGCTGACTAATAGGTATTGCTGTGTATGAGAACATAGTAATAGAGAAAATGTCCGAGGAAGAAAGAAAAATGCTCCGCAGGGAATCAAGTTGCCCCATGTCCTTCAATTTTTTCACCAATACCCCCTGACTTTTAAAATTCTTTTGTGGATGCCTCTTACCATCACTTCCATCCACAAAACATACAGAAGCAATACTACATGCCAAAAACGTGGTATCCTTCATGGAGTTTAATTTCTACCTCATGATCATGTGGGTTTTTAGATCTTTTTACGAGCATGAGTAATTTAATAGGACAGAAGTCTACCTATCACGTCTCTCTTTCCTCGTTAAAAAATAATTATAAAAAAATTAAATTAAAAAATTGTTATTGAAAAAAAAATAAGAAAAAAAACTAGGCTGCATGTCAAGAGGGTCAAACCTTGGGGGAGAGTGTAGTTCAAGAGTCTTAACCACATGGTTACTGCTCTTTTGGTGAAAAATGTCGCTTTCACTAGTATTTATTACTGTTTTATTAATAAGGGCTTGTTTCATATTTACCATTTCGCCTGTTCCGGTAAAAATTAACTGAAATTGAAGATGAAATTTTAGACATCCATTTTTCATTCCGTTCCCATGCCGCAACTAGAATATGTCGATAATTTCGATTAGAATGAAACGAAATCGACAACTATATCATGTCCAACAATTTAAATAAGTATCAAGTGTCTAATGTGCAATACCAGTACTCCTGCTGGCCCAAAAACCTTATAATAATAAACATATAATTAATTTTTCAAAAGATCCCAACTTGCATAAATAAAACATATATTGCACACAACATAGTCAAGAAGTAAAAACCCATTTCAGTTACTTTGCAATCAATAAATCCTCAAATTTTAGCATGAGATAACTAGCTTATCATGAAACAATTTGGAGAAGGAGAAGAAGTTGTAACGGGTGGGTTTTTAGGGTTAGGGGTGAAATTTTTTGCACCGATCGACCGAATCGAATAGAACTGAATAAATATTGACAAGTTTGGTCAGCTCTTTAGAGAGATTTAGTTCGGTAGAATTAAAAAATCTAAGTTTTGGTTCAGTTTAAAATTTCAACATCTTTTGAACCCAACCGAACAGAACCGAAACATTAATTTTCTTTTTTTTTTTAAATTTTATTATATAATTTCATATCAAATCGAATTGAACTGAACCGAATTGAATCAAAACTTTAATTTTATATATTTTAATATTTTTCTTTATTTTTTAATTACTAAGACCAAACCAAAAAATCAAAACTTTTGATTCACTTCAATTCATTATTTTTCATAACCAGTTCAAATCGATTCAGTATGATAATATTATCGAATCGAACCGTGAACACCCTTATTTTAAAGGTAGACGGAGATATTGGCAATTAAGTATTATGTATTTGAAAATAATAGAAAATGATGCACCGCGTATATACATTTCTTATTTTTTAAATTTAAGTATAGATATTCGGAACTCTGTCCGGCGAAGATGTATAGATTTTCGAGAACCCCATGAAACATGCTCTGCCTTTAAAAAAACATATATTCCTTTTCAGAAAAACACATATTCGACATAGAGAAAAAACAACAACATAAGTTCGATTATGCTTTAAGCTAAAAAAAAAAAACTGCACGACTCTTGCAGTTGCAGCAACCACTCAGTTCGCATAGGGACAGAGTAGAAGGTTGAAGGAGTTCCTGAGGAGTGATTCCCCTCTCGCCTCTGCTCAACTTAACGCCCAGGTATTCCTAAACCTTCAAGTTTTGCTTTTTTATCCTCTTTAGATTCAGAAATCGTCATATTTGGCAGATTTGATAGATGAATTGTTTTTTTTTTGGGGTTTCCTCTGGAAAATCAGTGTCTGCGTCGTACGTTGCCTTTGAATATTTCTCATAGGTTCCAATCCATGGCCCTGAATTCAAAATTAACCGCTGTTGATGCCAACAATTCTCTCCAGTCTATCTGCTACGAGCGCGGTTCGCTTCGTCTCCTCGATCAGGTCTCTCTCTCTCTCTCTCTCTCTCTCTCT